>VWZY01009926.1:39647-76774 GCA_013399075.1 Chloroceryle aenea | reverse complement strand
CAGAGCCCTGGGAGCAGAGGGGCAGGATCCCCCCCTCCCCTGCTGCCCCTGCTGCTGGGGGTACAGCCCAGGGTCACAGAGGCTGCCGTGCTGC
The DNA here is from genome assembly GCA_013399075.1 of Chloroceryle aenea. NCBI lineage: Eukaryota > Metazoa > Chordata > Aves > Coraciiformes > Cerylidae > Chloroceryle > Chloroceryle aenea. The sequence continues at coordinate 76,680 of VWZY01009926.1, read as the reverse complement.
CAGCGCACGGGGACGGCTCAGCTCCAGCTGCTCCCCCCCAGCACCCCCAGGTCCTTCTCTGCAGGACCCTTCACCCCCAGCCTGGGCTGGTGCTGGGGATCGCCAAATCCTTGCTGCAGCCTGAAAGAAACGCTCTTGACAAAGGGGAGATGGTGCCTTTCCTCTGAGTAACTGCACAGGCTTAGTTAGCTGGGAGAATATTTGGGAGGCCAAATGGATCTAGACAGGAATTGTGCCTGCAGCAGGAGTGCTGGCTGGGAGAGAAGGAGCAGGGGGTCTCTGCAGCCAAGAGCAGACTCAAACCCAAACTTGAGAGGCAAGGGAGAGGAGGAGGAGGCTTCCCAGGCACCCTGAAGAGACCTGGCAATGCCAGCTGTGCTGGCAGAGGCTGGACTGGGGGGAAGAACCCACTCTTCACAAACTGTTGACAGGGGACCTATTTAACCACACCTTTGGAAATCAGGTTCACCCAACAGCTCTGCTGAGAGTCATCCTGTTGCAGACTATTATTTTGTACTCTAGTAAAATCCAGCTGTAGGGACTGGAAGTATCTGGTATGTTTTTGGCACAGGAGAGCCCTTTTTACTTGAAAAACATTCCACTCCAGTGACCTGGCCGGCTGGGGAGCCCGTCACACCACGGTGCTGTCACATTGTAACAGCACTTGCCATGTCAGCTCGTGTCAAATGACAGGCTGGGTTTTTCCCAGAGAGCTTGGGCTTTTCTCACTTTCAGATTCTGCTCCTGTCAGCACATATTGCACGCTGAGGGACAGTGCTGACCCCTCTCATGTCTCCAGCTGTAGTGCAGACTGAACACAGAACTAATCTGTATTTCCTCCAAAGAAACCTCTGCAGACAGAGCAGGACCTGCTAGTCCAGTCAGAATCCACGAGCAACAAAGATGACATATTTCAATGTTTGCTGCCTTGTTTTGACTGCAGGAACAAGGAGAAACAGTTCTTAATTACCAATAATCCCTTGCATGCCTTAGTAACAGGCTATTTTGTTCAAATAGTTGGAGCCTGCAGTGGTTTACAAGCTCCACGTACAAAGTATTTGTTTTTGCTGGTGATAATGAAAATCTTTCTTATTTATTGTTTTCTTAGGGAAATCTTTCTCAGGCAAAGCAACCTGGCTTATGAGGGAAATAAAAACTAAAAATGTCCTTCGGTTTTAAAGGTGTAATAAAAAGAAGTTGTGAAAAAGAAAATGATCCTCCAGAGGATGAATGATCCAGATTTATAATCTAGAAACCAGAAGAGAAGCAGGCTCAAAGCCAATAGAAACCAGAGAATTCTAAGTGATACAGTACCAGTAAAATGTTAACTATACCATGGAATCCCCAGGATCTATGAGCAAGGGTGTTCTTACACAGTGATGTAGAAGTGTTCATCAAACAAACTCCTATTTCTTTAGGATTTCTCCAGAATGGACTGTTTTGTTACCAGGAATGCTATGCTATCCCAGGACAAATATCAGTCAAGTAGACCTAAGACACAGTGGTAAATACTCATGTCCAGGATGTAAAGAAACTCCTTTCACTGAGTCTTACTCAGCAGTGAAAAATCAACACCAGAAAGCAAGCAGCTCAATTCATTAGTTATAAATAAAAACATGTCAGAGAAGTCAAGTGCACTCTCAAGCTTTGCTCTGAAGGCAAAATATGAGAGTGCTGGGAAAACTTTGGTTGGTTTTTTTCAACTTGAGGTCTTTTTTTCAGATGTTTTTCAAGTTGTAGAGCTTGAGGGAAAGGTGAATTAATGGGCATAGCTTCTGTTCCTTCCTGAAACATTTGCATGAGCAGTAGTGGAATACCCAGTTATGAACGTGGGGCTGTAGGGTGAGAATGTGCTTTGAAACTGCTCTTCCTTTTACAAAGGCTGCAATGGTCCTTATTATAATCTAGCCCAAGCAGCATGACATGGGATACAAAAATCAACTAACTACTTGATGCTGGAAAGGCACAGATGCCTTTAGGATGATGTCTGGTCCACTTTATTTGGTGATGGAGTAGGACAACCACCCCTACTGGTGCCACAGGGGCTAAGCTGGTTCTCAGTTAACAGCCTCCAGACAGGCACTTCACCATTGCAGAGCAATCATTGTAGGCTATGAAAATTCTCTGAAAGATTTCCCCAACTAGTTATTTAGGAAAGGAGTGAGGAAGTGTAGCAAATTCCTGAAAATTTTGCTGCAGTAAAGAGAGACAGATTCATAGCATATATATTGCATACCCATATTTCTATGCTTATGACTGCATCTGAAAAAAACACAGAATGTCATGAAGAGCAAAGAGAAAGTGTAAGTGGGCAAGCTAGAAGTGAGCTGGGGTGTTTGGCAATGTAAAGATATTTGCTGTGGTCCTTGAGAGAAATAGCCCTGGGGGAAAAGCTAATCCCAGGCCATAAAGTAGCAGCTGGTATGGCTACACTGCACTTTGGCAGCCTTTTGTTTATAGAACAATGCTCGCTGAGGGTCAGATTAAACTCTGGTTTTAAACCAGGTTTTTATGACATTACAGGATATGAATCAGATAATATGTACAAATATATCTGGATATGTAAAGAAGTGAAGGCAAGATGCTGTAAAGGAGTGGCAACGGACTGGCCTTGTGACTCTGTCTGAATAGCAGTGTAGGGAGAGGCAGTGATGCAAAAAAACCCATTTTAGTAGACCTGGAACACAAAAGGGCTTATGTACTTCTTCAGTGGACTTCAGAAATTCAAGCGGAATCTAATTTACAGATAAACCAGACAGGAATGGCAACAAACTCCCTGCCTGCTAAGTTAGCCCAGTTTTAAACTCTGTTTAGTTTGCTGGAGTAATATAGAATCATAGAGTGGTCGTTTGGGTTGGAAGCTCATGTAGTTCCAAACACCCTGCCATGGGCAGGGGCACCTCCCACTAGACCATGTTGCCCAAAGCCCAGAGAAACTTGCTCTTAAACACTAGCTATGATGGACCATTCACAGCCTCCCTGGGCAACCTGTTCCAGTGTCTCACAACCCTCAGAGTGAAGAACTTTTTCCTAATTTCTAATCTGAATCTACCCTCTTCCAGCTTGAAGCCATTACCCCTCATCGTATCAAAAGTCATGCTAAGGGACACTGGTGTAGGTCAAAATATGACTCTGTGTCAGGATTGAGAATGAGATCAGTCACTAAGGACTACATTTAAAAAAACCAAAAGACAGTAAAGGGAAAATTCACAAAGCCACTACAGATGCTAAAAGCAAGTGAAATGAAGCCCTCACAATAGAACCTATCAAAAGTAATGAAACTTTCTATTAGAAATCAGGGTGAAAGGGTCTTTTACTAAAAGTCTTGAGGATGATTGAGATGTTCAAGGCAGGACATAATGTTGGCAGGTTTTGCAGTAAATATCTGTCCCTTCTCATTAAAAATCTATAAAACTGACATTTGGGATCAACTTCTTAACATTGCTTTGAAGGGCTTAGATGAGGTACTTACCTTAGGCTGCCTGTGAAATCAAAAGAGGGAGAGGGAGGCATTTCCAGAAGACAGTTGAGCTCTGAGATAAGATACATAACAAGTCTCAGTAACTGCACAGAAGGACTACAGTGTGCCGAGCCCTAATCCATACAAATATTTTTTTTTAGATGGATAGGATGAACCAGATCCTACCCACCCAGCCCTCCGTGATTTCTTTACCCTTCCTGATGGGACACCTCACTGGACTGGATCCTCTGGAGGATCAGTAGTTCAATAATTTTCCTTCCAACAAGAAGGATATTTTAGAAATGGGCCTTTGTAGAATGAGAACTCGAGTGAAATGGAAGGGGCAGCCTAAATTACAGGAGGCCACTGGACAGATTGCCTTTGAGTTAGAAAAATCATTAAATTAAAGCCAGTGAGCATCAGCTGAACCGCCTTCAAAACTCCCGATGAAAACTTGGTTTCATTCAATTCTTTTAAACACCTAGAGAAAAATAAAGCACAGAAGAAATTACAACCTCTGTGTATCTGGGTGATCAAACCAGGCCTGCTGGTTTGCTGCTGACACAAATCCAGTTGCTTGGGCACACCTCCAATGGGGTTGCTTTCCTGAGAGAGGGACTGTGGCTGTCAAAGCGTTAAATTAATGTGAGAATGGCCTTGTACAAGGTAAACTGAGACTCCATTGTTGCCCTAAGATACCGAATAATCAGATCCTTTGAAGTGTAAAAACCAGAAAGATTTTCACAACTGATACCTTTGTCTTGGTGTCTTTGGAAAATTGTCACAGTTCTTTCTCCTAAGAGATGCTTGGGATGCCCAGCAAAAGCCAGTGTAGCAGCTTCAGATTTGCAAATACCGTGTCATATACTACAGCAAAAAGGCTTTATGAACTGAAATGTTACAGTCACTGAAAAAGGAACAAAGGCCTACCTTTATCCTTATCTTAGATCAGAAGGGAAATAGAAACAAGGCCAAAACTATGTACGTGAACACACCAATCTGTGGAAGAGTCAGGCACAGCTCTCAGACCACCCAATGCTTGCTCTCCCCCCTTCACCTGAAAGACGATCAATGGAATTTACCAGATTAGTTTCCTTTGGGTTCATTTCTAATCAGATAACTTTCCTGAGTGATATTTAGACAAATTTTTTCATGTTTGCATTGCAACTTTCAGTGTACAGTTAAGCCTGTACACTGAAACAAAATAGGTGCAGCATTCTTTTAAACAATCTCTTCTGTATTGAGGGCACTTACAGTTCACAGCCTTTGTTTTCAGCTCGAGATTCTAGATAGCAGAACAGATTGATATCGATACAGCACACAGTAGATAACACTAGAGGTCCAATTCCACAGCCAGGGGATCCACTCAGTGGAAAAATGTGGAAAAGAATAGTGCCTTTCCCCAAATAAAAATCCAGAGCAAACCTTTCTTTTTTTCTTCCTCCTTGCAAACATCAATAATTGGTAACAAAAGCCAAAGAAAAATTGAGCTAACCGATGCCTAAGTACCATTGGGAACTGACCTTTCCAGACACAAACCAACAGGCAAGTCAGAGTTCATCTCATAAGGGCAACCCAGACTCAAGAGCATACCAGTGACGTGATAAAGTGTCTTAGGACTTGTTCACCTGACACGAGGCAGTATCTCCAGCAAATATTTATTTGAGCAATATGGGACAGCACTTCCTGGTGTGTTGCCTCAGAACCGTTCAGTGAGTGGGAGTATCATCCTTGCATGATAAGAAAAGAATGGCTGCAGGCTGAAACCAGCTGAGCCCTGGCCCAACTGGCTCAGCCGAACCCTGGTTCTCCCTGGGTTACCCTATTGAAGTGGATGCTGGTGTAAAGAATTCACACAAAAGGAAGAAACAGTACTTGGAGCAATGCCACTGATTTTTTTTCTTGAGTTAAGCCAAGGGAAATGTTTGACTTGTGGAGACTAGTCATTAACTGGAAGAGGTGGCCTGGGGCTGCAGGTGAGGGCTTGACCATATACTCGTGAGAAGCAGCCACACAACAACAGCAGCAGGACCACGGTCAAGTCAAGCATTTATAGGGAAGCTTTTCCTGGAAGAGTTGCCTGTGTTTGCCTTTGACAGTTCTGTTGGGGGGCTTGATACGAAACCCTAAAGAAGGACACAGGGCTATTACCTGCAGTCCATCTTGTGCCGTGCAAGTGGCAACACTGCTGCATGCAGAGGTAGAGCCACTCAGCAAGAAGGGCCAGCTTGGAAGTGGGTCATTTTTGCTGTTTGCTTCCAGTGAAATGCTTTTCCAACCAAAATCAAGAAGTTTTCAAGCTGATTTTGGCTGTGCATTTGATGGGGGGAAACTTTTGACCCATTGGCTGTCTCTGAGCTATGGAAGGCAAAACTTCTCATTAAAGAGGTTTTTGTCTTGCTGGCTGCATCTCAGCTAAATAGGACTCTGCACCTGTGAACAGAGGACGAGTTCACTTTAATACCTGGTCGCTGGAGATGTAACTAGTACTGCACAGGCCAGTTAGAGTAAATGAAGTTCCAGGTGTAACTGGGAATGAAGAAGGAGCACGCGAGGTTTCACCTGATGCTCTGTTCAGAAACACAGAACATACATGCCTTCAGTTCCAGTGTTTCACTTGACTGAAAAGCAAAACGCATGGCAAAAATGAACAGAAAAGTCTACCTTTAAATCATTGCCATTCTCAGTTTCTGCAGAAAGTCTCATCACCACTAAAACACACAGGGGAGCACAAATCTAAGTACACCCAGTAAAATTAGATTGTGTTTTATGCCCTTCTCCCACCTGAAGATAATGAAGAGATGGGAGAGGTTTCTGCTCGTGCTCTTGCTAAACCATCCCGCTGAGAATGATGGATTTGAGTATACATGAGCGGGTATCTCACTGCTTACAGAGTCTGTTTACTCTTCTGATGACAAAAGCACTCAAGAATGATTTCTTCCCCCTCAGGGAAAGGCAAGGAGGAAAGAAAGGAATGTCCTTTTTCTTTTTTTTTTTTTTCTTTCTGCTGCTGTCCTTTGCATTTTAAAAGAATGCATGCACTTGATTTGTATCAGTAAGAACATTTTCTGGACCAATGTGAAATTTATACCTGAGTCTCACTGTCAAACAACACAAGCCTTCCAAGGGAGCTGCATTGCACTGACAGCCAAGCAAATTACCTGGAGATTCCTATCATTTATAATCAAGCAAACTGACTAGTGCAGAGGCTGGGAATGGGAGGAGTTAGGCTCAGATCACTGATCCTTATGGGTCCCTTCCAGCTTGAGATATTTTAAGATTCTGTAATTGATGACTTCAGCACACACACCGTGTTGGATACTGCTGTCCATATTTCTCAACCTGCTGTGCAGCTTTTCATACTGGGAACCTTGGGTAGACCCAGCATCTCTTATTGTTTATAAGGAAACAGAGTAAAAACAAAGGATGGAATTTACCTCTTCTGACTTCAGCTGTCTAAGCCAGCTACACCCAGCACTGAGAAACTGGTAACTTCACAAGGGCTCTTACACCAGTCTGAGACAAAATCATTCCAGAAAGTGGATGGATAATAGGTTAGTTAAAACAATCCAAGCTGAATCTTGCAGAAGCATAACATGGATTGCCCTACTGCATCGCAGGGATGACCCAATAAGCATGGGACTCAGATAAGATTGGAGAAAAACAGGTATCATTCAACTCCTATACCTATTCAAAGTCAAGGATTCCCACAATTTTAAGATCAGTAACACCATAATGAAACAGGGCACATGGAAGTCACCTGGCATCAGCTGAAATGATTTATTATGAAAAAGAATTAAATTAAAGGTTACTTAGGGCTCAATAGCTGCAGCATTTTAAGATGGAAAGCTTCATATCTACATGGTCAGTTCCAGTGTTCCCTTCCAAACAATTCCTCACAGAGGAGGTGCAGAACACTGCACTCTAAGAAAGTCATAGTCTTTAGTTCTCTTTCAGGTCACAAAAGACGAAACTGCTCAAGTAGCAAAAGCATCTGCCTTCCCTGTGTGCTCTGAAGGTATTGCTGGACCATTCTTATCCCCATCCACAGAAGATGCTGTCACAGTAGCACTGGACAAGCTACCTGGGAGTCAATTGTTTATAGCACAAATTGTATCATGTAAGCAGTTGTGAGACTGAACATCAGGCTCTCACACAGCTCAGAGTGTGATGTTGGCAAACAACAAAACCCACCATTGAGATGAGGACGCACAATAAGGGTGCAAACATAGTAACTGTGTGGTATATATGTAAAACATGTTTTTACACTCCTGATGTAGTGCTTGCTGTGCAGAGGGGAAACAAGCACCTTGGATTTCCTCCAGTGCATCAACCCAGAGTCACAGCCAAAGTAGGTTCAGGACCATGAGGGAGAAGAACAGAAAAATGCCCCTGAGCTGAGTCCTTCCTCTCCGACTGATCTGCAGCTGTGGAAAGGATTGTTGTTTCCCTTCTAAGGGAAACAAGGTGATGCATGTGGTTATGGTTTTACAGTGTGCACTTTGTTCAGGCAGGACAGCTGAAAGGCATCATCTCTCTCTAGAGGGTCTCATAATAACCTTGGCTTATACATCACTATGGGTTCAAAGACATTAGCCACCTTGCCGTGCTAGCAGCATCACTGAAATAAGAGAACAAGTCCTCTTTGAAATGCAGTTTATTCTACAAACATTTAGAGTAAAATCTATAGCTAATTTCCATAACTGCATATAATACTAGAAAGAGAAAGCATGAGAGGAATATGGTCATTTGAAGGTTACTCACAGATGCTTTCTAAACTACTCACTTGCTAGGGAAGCACTAAATGGAAGCTGAAATGTTTTCTTTAGTTTAGGCTCATGTTCTCCTCTTTGGGCATTTTGTTTCCACACATCCACATTCATCTACATGCACATATGTGAATTGAACTGTCTTATGCTCAGAGCAAACCAGTTCCACCTTTGCTTTGTGACTCCTTTTTTCATGGCAGCAGATGCATTTGTGTTCCATTTCACTGGCCTCAAAGGAATACCTATAGAAATGAGATTTGCACATCAGTCTGCTGCCTGTTGTCTTCCCAATCTGATCTGCACTTGCTGTTCCTAATGGGAGCTACTTTTAAGGAGCAGAGGAGCAAAATTTTCTATCTATTTTTCTGCTTATTCATAACAATCTTTCCTTGGGATGCTACTGGCCATGTAGCAGCAGATCCTCTGACAGCAGTGGGGAAAATCCCATTAACTTCAGTAGATTTTCAGATGGGGTTCATTCTGGCAAGACAAAAAGGAACAACCCATGCAGAGCCCAAAGTTCAGGAAAAAACTCCACTAAACACCAGAGCTGTTCGAAAAACACATAAGGATATGTGTAGTTAATAAACTTAGCTGATATCTTTTCAAAAGGACTTGTTTTCCTAACTAAGGTAAGACGCTGCTGCTAAAGCCATTTAGTCACACTGCTAATGACTGCTGCTCTGCACACTGTTTCCCAACCTGGTCCTTTTAAGCAGCAGGAAAGGGACAAACAGCTGCAGCCCACTGGCAGCAAGAACCCAGGAAGACAGGGGGAGGACAGAGAGAAGGTTTCCTACTTACACAGAATAGGTGCTGCACGTCCCTTCGCAGAACGGCACTGGGACCGGAGCTGCCGACTTGCAGTTGTTGTGGACAATGTACTGCTCTTTCATGCTGCGTTTGCATTTATGTGGCAGGTCAACACCTGTGTAGGAGAACTCTTGTGTTAGACTGCTTCAGTGTGGGGGGGGTGTGTGTAAATGTTTTGAAAGGTCTCTGCTAGGAAACCTACTAAAACTTTTTACTGTTCAAATGCATAGGCAAAAAAAGTAAAACCCAAACAAACGAGAGTGCAAAGAGGCACCAGTTCAGCAAAGCAACTCTCTGCTGGTCAAGGAATGTTTGTATTTGTGAGTTATCCCGAATGAAGAGTTATGAATAAAGTTCATGTAAAGATAGTGTTGACCCAAGACAAAAAGGAGACATGAAGTGTTTGATGTATTAAAAGCTGCTGCAAAGGACATTTTTGACTCTATAACAACCTGTGATTTCTAGGGGGANCCCCCCCCCCCCCCAATTTCCAGATGGAAGAATAGAGAGTGTATTTTCTACAAATTCTCTTAGTAGGAGTATAGTTCAAACTAATAGTATTTCATTTATCTGAAAATACAGAAATGAAGATTAAGAATTGTAGTGTCCCCACTGGAAGAATGAGGCAGATTTTTAGCCTCATCTGTGAGGTACAAATCAGCTCTGCTGCTGAGAGAACAGTTTTCCAGTCCTGTGGAAATTGCAGCCTCTCTGTGCATGTAGAAGCAGGACTATGAGCAGGGGAGAACCCAACGGTACTGGGAGAGGGAATCAGTGATTTAATGCACTCACATGTCTTACAACAGCCATCTGAAGTCACATCAACTGTCCCCTGTATTGAAAGCAAACATAACCAGAACAGTTCAGATGCACATACTGATAAGCAGCCTGTAGTAATGATGACAGTTCAGGTATATTCCCTCATCTCTAACCAACACAGATTCCTCATCAGACCTGTTTGTGTTTCAGTTATACATAAAATGGCTTAAAAGAAAATCCAGCAAGGAAAGGAGTGAATTTTCTTAAACTCTCTCTCTTCTTAAAGCCACATAAGATTTAACACATGCCTCACTTACAGAGGTCCTATTGCAACCAGCACAAAAATCCCAGCCCCAACGAATATTTGAAGGGCTTGGCCTGCACAGAACCTGTCCCAAAGCTAATTCAAGCCAATGACTGTCTTTGTCCCTGCTTTGGTTTCCAGATCTGCTGCGAAGCCATAATGCTTCTGAAAGTTACTGGAAAGCACTAAATGCTGACAGACAGGGTATGAATGATACCCCTTGCTCACTGATGTAGCAGTTCTCTGCTTGGTGATGCACCACGCATCAGAAGGCACCATGTTCACTGGTCCCCCCAGGGGTCCATGGTAGGTTTCCATTTGCTTGACTGCATTTTGTAACACTGGTATTCTCAAGCGATGAAAAACCCCACTTTGCTATCACTTCATGTTCTTCTCTTTCAGGTTCTAGTGCTTGTTCCACAAATAAATGAGTTGTTTGCAAATAGTTTTGTTTTACTTCCAATGGACACTCCATTCAGGGCTGAAAAAGCTCATTTCCTTCAAACAAGGACAATCACCCCAGAAGAAGCACTGAAGGGGCTCATTCAAAGCAGTACAGAAAGCTCCCAGACCAGCAGCAGGGCTCACTCCAGAAGTCTTTTCTTTTGGCTGTAAAATACTTACTGGGACACAGTTTGATTCTTCAAATGGCAGGCAGACCTTCACTGTACTAGTCAAGGAAAACTGGCCTGCTGCTTCAGTGCATGTGTACTGGGTACAGTTATCATGTGGAGCTTTATAACTCTTTCCAACCTGAATAAAAACAGGAAAAAAAACCCTCAATCCAATACAGGATAACAATAAAGATAGAATAATGCACAAGTACTAGAGTCAATGAACTAGCAGAGGGGCTGGATTGTTTGTATCACTCTGAAAGTGCTGAGATGCCCGGAACTCCTGTCTGTAAATTAAGTACCAAGCTCACCCACTACCAGCTGACACAAACCCAAAACATTCTTGCAAAGGATTTCAACGGTTTTCTTTTATTAGTAGATGGAAGAAAAACAAAAAGTGTGAAAGAGGAGAAAAGCCTTTGTAACAGGGGCTAATGGATAAATGCTAAGCCTCCTGATGGAAACACAGGAATAGTATATTGGCACAGGAGAAGGTGGCTTGCAAGATAAATTAGCAAAGAATAAAAGGATGAAATAGAAAAGATGCAGAACCCAAGATCTACCAGAGAAACAATAGCATGTAAGACACTAGTCACTGGCAGAGGCAGTGTCATTTACCCTTCACAGGCTGTAAGGAACACAAAGAGCTAGCCTGAGGCTCAGCCCGTGCCTAGACAAAGCTATGGCCAGAAGACATGACACATTATCTGGCGGTGCTACCAAGTCTCACCACACGACAACAGCTATGTCACTTGATTTCTGCCTCAGAAGAGTAAGAACTAGTGATGGTACATCTGTATCTGCTTGCTCACACTTGTTTAGCCCTGTATCTCCACGGCAAGGTAGTGACACCGTTTCCAGACCCAAGCAGTAAGGTGTGAAGCCAGCTCATGTGTCTCTGCAAGACAAAAATCCTTTCTCTCCATTGCATGGCAGGGGGGTGAGCAGGTAAGTGACATGATTTCTATTCCTGACAGAGATGCATAACTTTCAACACAGAAGCACCTGTGAGATGCAGGCAGCTGTATAAACATCTACCTTCACTTTGGAAATACAGACATTTCTAAATCTCCTAGAGGCCGTCCCAGACTCAAAACATATGACTCTAGTCCAAAAAATGCTGATGATTCAGCCTTGTGTGACAGCAAGGGAGTGCTTACCTCAATGGTCACGTTGCCAGATGGAAAATTTGCCACACATGCCACTTGCTGGCACTGGCTGCAGCACTGACCCTCCTCTTCCACATAGCGGAAGCCCTGTGAGAGTAAAGTTTCTGTTTAGTCCTGTTGCCTGATTTCTTGGTCATGAAGCACTTTTGGATCAAAGCCACACTGGAGATGGCAGAGGAAATGAGCCAGCCTTCTGTTTTCATTTCTGTTTTTTTTTTTTTATAAACCTGTTTGAACTGCTTTAAGCCCGAGAATCAAAGCTGACAATTTCTTTCCCTTATTGAATAGTGACTTCTGGGCACCTCAGTTACCATAAGGACCCCCTGGGCTATTCTTCAGGCTAAGACACAAGTCAGGCCAAATAAATTAATTCAGCATATGATTACTTGCGCTGTCTACCAGCAGTGCTTGGTCTGATATGATTATTCACAAGAATTGTTGCTGCCAGGCATGTGAAGACCATGGATCAGTTCCCTGCATTTTAGGTATTCATTGGTCTCTCAGTGGTGTGAGTGTGGCTGACTTCAGCATAAAGGATAATATTTATATCCATTTTTAAGATTGGTGGTGGGTCTGACCTTATCTGGGCAAGAAGAGAGAAGAAATCACTCTTTGCTTACATTCCATAAAAGACTGCATGGTTTGTATGCAAACTTTCAGCATCTGAATGCTGAGAAGTGACTGGAAACATAAAGCACCGTGATTTCTTTACAGTCTTAATTTTTGAGCTGACAATGGGCAACACCAAGAGAAGGGCACAAATGTCTTTCAGCAGTGGGACTTCTCTTTAACAAGTTTGCAATCGTTCTGCCTCAGGGCATCTTTCCAAGGGTGACCTCTTAAATTTACTAGAGCCAAAATAACCAGCCCTTGAAAGAGGACTTTACATAAAAATGTAACTGAAGATGGCATCCCGCTGTCTGTCAGTGAGGAAGCAGTTCTGCTATCCCAGTTTCATGGCACATCCCCCCAGAAGACATTGTCTGTGGTGGGGAGGCTGACCTGTGGGCAGGTGGTTTGGCATCTCACTGGGACACACTGGATGCGGTTGGTCTGGGTGGCAGGGTCCTGCTCCTCTGTGCACACACAGTCCTCGCAAGAGTGTTTAGGCACCATCGCCCCTGGCTAGAAACAGAGGAGAGAGGAGACAGACCAGGGTAAGAATAGTGGGTTCTAGAATAAAGACACAGCCCCTGGACTATCAGAAAGGAATGCTTATGCTTGGAGTTTAGCTTTTGATTAACTTCCTGAAATGAATACCTCCAGTTTTCCAAACACTCATGCTGTCAGCATCACAAAGTGAACACAAGGCTGACACTCTCAAGTGCATCAATCACATTAAATGAGTTGCTATGTTATCTCATAAGCTCCATGCATTGATTTTTCACTCAGTTTGACCTAGTAATTCATCTTACAGCATCCAGTGAGACTTAAAATTTGCATTCAATCACAATTCCGACTTCTTGGCTCTAAAACATAGGTAAGAGCTCATTTTGTTAGCAAGTTCCTGGTCTCTGGAGTTACCTATTCAGTAACATTTCCAATTGTACATAAGAGTGCTGGCAGGGAAAAATTTTGGGTCACTCTAATTCTCCTTGTTATGTGAGTGTTGACAATAACAACTTCAGAAAATTCTGATTTAGGCAGCATTAACCCATGTATAGAAGTGTCTGGAGGAAAACCTACCTTAAATTCAACTCCTTCAGAAACACACACACCTTTTGGTACTGTAAGAAAAAATAAAATAAAAAGGATGTGCTAAGAATGGTGTAAACAGTTTCTGTACTCACCTCTAAACTCTGAGTCATTTAGAGGGGACCAAGAGTAGAACTGAGTTTAATCACTAGCCTTAGTAGCCTGCACTAAAGGCGGGGAGTAACTAGAACATGGTGCTAATTGTTATTTGGAAGCCCACGTGCAACAACTGTTCAGATGTTATGCTTGAAGTAAGGTATAATGCTATATCCTGGTGTATATATATATAGAAAAATCAGTTTGCCTCACTTTTTTTACCCATACTTGAAATGAGTTGAGCTTTTCTTTATTGTTAACCACCTTGCTGGTAACAGAGCCAATGGGAAGCTGGGTCAGGTGTGTGAATCTGGAAGTACAATTTGGCAGCAGAGCTTCTGGATGGGTTCAACATAACTGATGTTTGGTACCTGATCCATAACTTACACTCACTCAACACATGTGGCAGAGAAACTCCACCAGTTACTCCACCTCCAAAAAGTACCAAACCACCAATAGTAGAGGCTGAGAGGGAAGGGAAGGGGCTGCTGCTTATGATTTTGACTCATTTAGAAAAAAAAGTAAGCAGTTTAAGGAATAAATAAAACACCTGAAGGAAGCATGATACTTACTACAAGAGAAGATAGGACAACAACCATCCTCAGATATAGCAACCACTGGTTGGAAGCCCAGGTCACATGCTGTTTTGTTGATAATGCAGGTTTTTATATCGCATTCTGCAACAGGCAAGAGATAAAATAAGCCAAAGCATCCCATCCAGGAGTGTCACTTGCAGACAAGGCTTGAACATGCAAAACATTGAGTAGAAACAAATGATTCTTGAATCACATGGTTTTGGAATTTGGGGAGCTGTTCAGGTGAAGTATCTCTATGCTACCTGTACTGTAAAGCTCTTCCCTGGACATACAGTTCTGGCCCTTGTTGCTTCTCTTCCCACACTGGATGTCAAGTCTAAAAAAAACTAAACAGTCTTATCTCAGAGAAGTGACAGAGGAACAAAGTGGGGGGTAAAAGATTAATTGGGGGGGGCAGGGAGTGGAAAGAGTCAATGAATGCCCAACATGTAAAAGCTGGTTCATGCAAGACAAAGCACCCTCATAGTGCCCACTGCTTCCTCAAGGCATCCAAGAAGCCTGCTGGACCTCTGCCTGGTGGCATGAAGAGATTAGGAACAGAAAAGCACCCCACCAGCATTGTCAGGATCTCCTATCCTGCATCTTTCTATAGGTGCTGGGTATGGCCAGGGTTAGGAGCAGGCTGATGAGGAGCTCCTGTGTTCCGTGGACATTTGGCACTGAGAGTATGCAAATTGAAAGGTGAAGGCAAACTTATCAAGAATCTATACAGCAGGCCTTGGGGGAGCTTGGAAGATAAGCACATCCTCCCTTACTGGATGGATCTCTGAGCAAAGATCACCCTTGCTTCTCAGAAAGGACGAGAGCCAGAGGATCCCGTGAAGCACCCGGTGGTGCCAATGATCCATAGGGGATTTTTTCTAATGTATCTTGTGGCTCATGGCACTAGTTTAGAATACAAAGTGGACCAGAGGAGGCCTTTTCTGACAGCAAAAGCTTGTGGTATGTAGGTAGAAGAAATGACCACTCCAGTGTGGTTATTTCAAACTGGTACCTGTGGGGTACCTATCAGATCTCATTTGAGGATGGCTGCTAAAGGCAAATAAGCCACATTCTGTCATCTGAACTATCTACTCACCACAGACTGTCTGTGTGCAGCATGGGTCATCCAGACGTGGTTTTATTTTGCGTACAAAGCCCTCTTTAGTGCAGTTGACTGGTGGGGATTTAGCACAAGGGCGGGGGAAGCAAGAGACGTTCAAGGTCACTTCATCGCAAGTACAGTATTGACAGTCATGCTCCCAAGCCTCTCTTGGCTGTGAAAACAAGAGGGATGGTAGTTCAGACAGCAAAAACTAGAAGCATTATAGTAACAAATGTCTGCTGTGAGACAGTGTAGAGCTGGGTCGCCCTAATTTGTTATGTAAGAAAATCAGAGTTAAAATCCCAGAGGTAAAAGGGAATGTTGAGAAAAGATGTTATTATTTGCCACTTTCCTTTGCAGGTTTATGTGTCTCTAGAAGGAAAGCCTGGAATTTCTAACAGGAAACAGTGTTTCCCACAAACTGCTATTTCTGCTTCTGTACCTCAAGTAATTAAGGAAGTTCTGGTGTTAATAAAATCTGCTGTTTCCTTCCCCACTGTCATTGCAGTTCACTGGTATTCAAGCTTAGAATTGAAAGAAGAAACTCATGCAGACATTTTTACAGGAGGTCAGAGCACCCAGCTGTAGTATAAAGACAGTATTTTCCTTTTTCTTACCTGTTTCAGTGATCCGTCCTGTGCAGTGCAACCTGTAAAATGAGTTACAGATTCCCTTAATGATAACTGAAGCAGGGAAAACAACAGAAGCAAGATGACAGGAATAGAAGGAAAGTCTTGAAAACTGAGAGACAGCCACAAAAGGAAAGAGAGATCCAGAGTGCAGAGTCACAGGTTGGGTACCCAAAGCATCTTAAAGATCCTCCTCTTTGTTCCTTTGAAAGATGTGCTTTCTGCATGAGAACAGGCAGAAATTGCTGATCTGAAACACTTCCAGCCTGACTAGAAAGGGTCAGTATCAAGGCATGCCGCATTTCTTCTGTACCCAGAACATTCCCATTAATGTGCACTTCTAGTCAGGCTTTTCTCCCCCCTTTCCATCCCATCGTTTCCATGATTTCTTACCACAGACAGAAACACAAATGCCATCATGATCATTCAGCAGAATTTTTCCATCAGGACAGTAGCATCCCTCAACAAACACTGGTGTGTTATTTTTGGAGGGGAGGGTGTCCGTTACAACTTTTCTGCACAATTAGAATATAAATAGGAATGAATGAGAGGCAGAAATGTGCCCCAGGGCAGTGAGACACCTCAGTGCCAGAGGAATTTAAACTTCCAGCCTTCCTTGGCTATTTTCCAGTTCTGAACTTGGGAAGTGCCTTAGGAAATGACCCACCTGCTGAAGCAAGTGTTTCTTTTAGCTTCCCCACATGGCTTGTACACCTGATCCTGCGCACAGCTGGCCTCTGTGAAGCATGACAACACACAGGTTAGAAAGTCTAGATGCATGTGTACCCTTCAATACACAACAGATGAACCACAGCACACCCCACAGGTCTGCACAGCCCAAGCTGCTGCCCAGTAATGGGGTCCCTGCAGCTTCAGCAAGAGGGGATTGATGGATTCAGCAGGGTGCCTGCGACAGCACTAGTAGTGCTTACCCCTGAATCACTGGATCCCTCTAAGCAGGAGAAAGCATGCAATGAGAAGTTGTGTTTTGCCATCTAGTGATGAAGCTCTAGGTAACACACGTGGCTCCTCAGCAGTGCTGCTCAGGAGAGACTACAATAGAATGGTTTGGGCCAGAAGGGACCTCTAAAGTTCATCTAGTCCAATGCCCCTGCACTGAGCAGGGACATCTGCAGCTAGAGCAGGTTGCTCAGAGCCCCAGCCAACCTCACCTGGAATGGTTCCAGGGATGGGGCATTGACCACCTCTCTGGGCAACCTGGGCCAGGGTCTGACCACCCTCAGTGTAAAAAATTTATTCTTTCTCTCCAGTCTAAATCTCCCCTCCTTTAGTTTATTGCCATCACCCCTTTTCCTGTTGGAACAGGTCCTGCTAAAAAGTCTGTTCCCATCTTTCTGACAGGCCCCTTGAAGTACTGAAAGGCTGCAATAAGGTCTCCTCAGAGCCTTCTCTCTCCAGGCTGAACACCCTCAACAGGCCTGTTTACCACTGGTTTTGCACCAGTTCTGGACTGGAACAACCTCTTTGATTTGTTCCCAATTTTTCTCAGGTCCAGAGCTGCTCAGGAGTGATTGAAGCCTGATCATGTGGAGGAACACAAAGAAGTGTGTCGGTGAGGACAGAACAGACCAGCCTCTCCTCACCAGCAGCAGATCTTTTCCCAGGCTTACCACACTGCCCCTTTGCTTGCCTCCTCCAGTCCACGCAGACCCCGTGGAGCCCACACAAGGCTGCGTACGTCTGCATGCTCTGGCACTCGCTGCTGGGGTGCTGCTCCGAGCACCCGCTGGCCACGCACGCCTCGTAGTAGGGCTGGGGGGGCACCACGCTGTGGCATTCGGTCAGGTTCCTTCGCAAAGCAAGGAAAACAGACACGGCGTTTTGCTTCCTTGAGCTACTTCTAAGGAAGAATACAACTTGGAACCAAACCCACCCACACCCAGAGGAAGCCTCAAGGTAAAGACAACAGCTGCAAATTGCTCTGAATGGAAAAACTCCTTATGAATGAGCCCATTCTCTGCAATGCTTTACCCACAAAGAAAATTTCCTGCACAGCTCACAGCTATAATTCTATACGCTGACATTTTTATGTCAGCATGTCTGACAATCCTGTTTTAAACCACAAAATTATTTTAAAAACAAACACACTTATCTGCTTACTATAGTCTGTGTTCTTTCAAATGCTGATTTACAGCTAATTTCTGATTGGCTTCTCCAGAACTGACAGGCAGAGGGAGTGCCAAGCAGCAGACACTATTAAGGGATTATTTAACTGATTTTGATGATGCAGCTGGAAGAATATCTGCCAAACTCAGGAACATTCACACGTCAGTTCACTGCTCAGTTTTTCAAGAATAGACTTGAGTATTTTCATCATGCTCTACGAACAGTTCACCTAAGTCATGTAGCGAAGAACAAAATAATCTTCTTGTGAATTTACTGGCACTCGGAGGGCTTGTCTTACCAGATGATTTTACACAGATTGGAAGGCTCACAGTGCTGATGATATTCAATCTCAACTGCTTCTGAAACATCTGGATTACAGTATCTGTTGGTAGGATCTGGAACTTTCCAATCTAATGCCATCTCTTTGAAGGACTCGATAACCTCACCACTCCTCTTCATAGCATCATCAGACTTCTGGTTGGTGCAGGTACCTGGTAGCAATATAACAGCAAAATGACAGTTTGAGGACAGTTGGTGCTGGTGAAGCTTATTTTAGAGAAAAGCTGGAGGGAAGTTCTCCTCCTTGTGGGAAGGTAACACCATGTGGGATCCTGGATGAGTTCACAGGAACTTTTAGTAGGAAGAGAAGGCTGGAAGAAATAGTTTGCCAATTACTCAAGAAAAATCAGAGTTGAAATTTTGGTTGATGCATTTCTCCTGGTGGCTAAAGCAATGGAGATGGCTCAGTCTAGCACAGGACTCTCCAGATTTTATACATTCCCATAATTTAGTAGATATGATTAAGAGGAAGGGCTTAGAAAGAGCCTATCTCCATCCACTACCAGTCTGTGAGCAGAATTATAGGAAGGAACTTAAAAATCTGCTTCCTGACAGTGTCTTTCCACCAAAGAGATAGAAGTTTATTAAAATTTGTAAGAAATAGAAAACATTGGAGCTGCAAGCATTTAGAGAAGTTTAGAACGAGGTGAGAGAAAAAGGGAGGAAAATTTATTGCATTCATTACTGTCAGTGGATGAGGACACTCACCACACAGTCCCATGGTATTGTTATAAAACTTTTCATAAGGGAGTTTGATGTAAAATGCAAGTCGGCTGTAAGAGACATAAACTTCTAATTCAGGTATTTCAACTATGACGTAAATGCCAGAACTGGTTATCTGGATACCATTCTTGGAAATGTCTGGAACAATTTTCTTATCATTAAACAAAATCTAAAAAGAAGAGAAACAAAAGATGTCTTTATGGACATCTGTCTGTTGAGTAAGGTATGCAGCAGAGCAGCACAAATGCAAACTTCAGGGGCACCAAATGAAGTCATTTAGGCAGCTCTCTATGATTTCATTTTAATGTGTTGCCATTTCTATTTGAATACTCGTGCCAGGAAGAAAAACACAACTTTCAATTATGTGATCATTTCCCAAGTGTTCAGAATATACAAATTTTTGTTAACACTAAGACAGAGAATGCAATGTAATTGCATTTCCTACCCATTACATTTTTACAAGCTTCATCCTCTGTCGTGACAGGACATTTGGCAGTCCAGTGATATAACTGCAACAACATAATACTGAGAATTCATTTTAACACAATATTTTACCAGGTTTGTTTCTTTTCCATGCTCCTTTGCCTGTGTCAGAATAACAACAGAGTTGGAGTGAAAAATGAGAAGAGACATTGAACAAATTGCTCCATCAATGGCAGCACAGTAGTAGTTGTCTATGTGAATCCAGAAGTTGTGAGCACTGGGGTGAACTGACTTCACGAGGACATAGGTGCAGTTTTCTTTAAAGTGGTAATATGTTCCATCAAAAGTCACATAATGCTCATTTCCCCATCCACTGCAAATACCTGGAAGACAGAGTGACAGAATTCAAGTTTGGCTTCTGAGCTTTCTGTTAAGTACAAGCTGGTTTAAACTCTTTTAGTCACTTCCAGTGGGAGCTAAAATAACCAGTTTGATAAAGAAAAATTAGCCTAGTGAGAACACAGATGGAACTTCATGCTACAGATGGGACTTATGTTCCATTACACCCTACTGAACTAATATGAACATAATATAAATGTTGACCACACAGCCTTCTCTTTCTTGAGGCCCATCTGAACATAATAAACTTCAGGAATTCTCCTCCAGCGGTACTTACACTGACACTCAAAGACTTCACAGCAACCACTTTCGTCATAGTGTTTCGTGAATGGGAAACCGTTGACGCAGAGTTTCAGTTGCTGAGGAGGGCAAGTCATGCTGGACAGTTTAATGTTGTTCCCTTCTCCCAGGCAAGTGGCCATCTGGCAGTTTCCGAAGTGCCATGTTTCATTAAACTGTTGATGGATTGAAAAAGGAGAGGCACATAACAGAGTAATATAACAACAGCTTTAACATCACACGTGGTGACTACACTCCATTCAGTTAACTGTCTACTAGGCCTCTACTAGGCCTCTTTCTCTGGAAACCAGGCTAGATGAAAAATACACCAAGCAACAGAGCCTTGGTTTCTCCTTCTGTCTTGCAGCATTTTGTATAGGACTCAAGTTGCTGATGACTTTTGGTGGTGGAACACTACAAGCTCTGGTTTCCTAGCCTTTGTTCATCTTAGGTAGCTCTGCCCACATACAGTTTTAGGTGAACAGAATAATATTCAGCTTATTGCCTTAATGATCTGGAGGCTCTGGTATACTTCTAAACCATCTAATTCAGCCACACCTACAGTCCAGCTGTAGTGGTGGGCCCCAGCATCAGAGGAGAACAGCAAATCTTGGCTGTGCCTGTAGCTGCAGGAACACATCTTCTTTCAAGTCTCTCACCTTTCTGGGAGGAATAAGCCCAACACAATCGCTCACAGGAGTCCATGTGGAAGGAGGAACTCGGCTGGTTGCACTGGGAGCAGATGTTGGAGGACAGGCTTTGGAGTCTGGATCACAGATCTTGAGGGCCTCACTATGACCAGTTTTACACTCTGCCCAAATCAATTCAATCTGACACGATGCATTGCAAAGGGAGTAAGCACAACGGCCTGATACATTCACTGGCAGAGAAATGTTTTCTCCTGCAAGGCCAAAACCTGATGGTTAGTGCTGGACCATGAATGAAACTGGTAACCCTCAAGGCCTATGCATCACAGATTTACCACATATTTAGCCCTGCTCTTAACTGTCTGGGTCTGCCTGTGCCTGATGGTCATCTCCAGGTGTGACTGTCTGTCTGCAACTCCCTGAATGAAGTGACAAAACTGGAGCTCAGTTCATCCAAGCAAAGGGTGAGGGAGAGCCACGGGCAGCTAACCTGAAATTCTGCTCTTAAGTACTTTAGTGAGAATTAAAAACAACTACAAGAGGAGAATGAATGCATCACTGAGTGCTTCTGGTCTTCACAAAGACCAGAAGATAGGTGGTTCAGAAGCTATTATGAGATGAAGAGTCGTCTTCCTTCCTCTGCTTTTCGGATATAACTGTGGATTACGGGCCCACATTCAGCAGTTTGGGATTCAGGGATTGTGCTAGAGTCCACTAAAGTTAGCATCTGCCATAAGCTTCCTTACACCAGAGATAACACAACCAGGACAAAGTTATAGGACATGGAAGAGTTGTAGTTCTGAAGGTGTTAGCTACAGTTCAAAGACATCACAACTTGTGGCAAGGTGTAAACGCAGCAGGCTGAATGAGCACTTGCTGAAACACCTTTATCTAACAGTACAGCTTCCCACATCAGTGGTGCAGAAAAAATAACTGCTTGGTTTCTCACCCATTTGTATCAATTGTCCATTGTCAACGCAGAAGCAGGGAGTGGCTGCCACTGATGTCATAGGTGCAGATGTTACGGGCTCCATATGTGCTTCTGCAGGAAATTAAATCAATTGATATTCAAATCCTCTGCTACTCTACTTCCTAAGAATGTACTACATTCTTTACAATCACTAAAAGAGGAAAAATAATCTTTTTTATAGCCCTGCCACCTTCTGTACATGTCCACACATTCTCTGAATTACATTGCATGCTGCTAGAATAATTAACACATGCTCCCCCTTGCAGTTATTTTTCTGTCTACATTACAGTAAACCACCCTTTTGCTATCACTTATTCATTCTAGTTTAAGGTTTCTTTGGACTTTCTCATCCTGCAGGACTTCACCTGACTTTGGAGAGGTGACTTCCAGTGGCACTCCATTTTTCCTTTTAATGCCTTGTTGCAAGGAAACTGTTGGTTTAAATACAGAGAGATCATTTAGACATTTTACTTGGCCATCTACATTCTGCCTTCAATATTCCTTCCTCTCCTAGCTATTACTCTATTATATTTCTTCATCCACTTGTTAACACATTTAGTAAATATCAAACACAAGGGCTCACCATCAAGTCTTTATCTCCTCCACTTCTTTGAGCAGAGAAGCTAACCTTTAGTTTTCCTTTTCCCTTTGTATAATTTGCTACCAGGATAATAAATATTTTTTTATAGCCACTTACTTTTCTATTATGTGGCAAAATTCTGCCTTTATTTCTTTTAAATTCCTGTTTTCTGTCCATTCACATCCCCTAAGACATCTCCTTAGTGAAGGGAGTAAACTGCCAGGCAGCCTTTTTTCCTTGCTCCAGTGACCCATTTGAGACTGACATTCCAATGCAGGTAACAGTACAAGAACCAGAGTGGGAAGTAAGTGATGAGGAGGAGAAAAAACAAGATTTAGAAATACAAAATATTGAGACTATCACCACAAGAGTGTCAGCTGTGGTGTGCCCAAGGTTGCTGTAAAAGTGGTGCTGAAGAATGGCTAAATCTCTTTACTTTCTCTTTCCCAGCAGCAGTAAGAGTCTACAAAAATTACAGTTTTGGTCCCCACCATGAGACCCACAGGCTCTGACCCCTCAATTCCTGAACCTTCAACTGCCTTAAATTCTGTAAAAGTCTTTCCAAGATGGAGGAATCATACAGTTTTTCTTTAAATCACCAAACCTCTTACAAATCTGGTACCTTGTGCTGCAGTGGGTGGTGTTCTGCAAGGGATGAGGGTTTTAATGATCTCTCCATTAGGGCCACAGACTGCATCACCGCACTCAGTCCCCGACACTTGGCTGTATATAGTTTCATTCAAGGTGTAGGTCTTTCCATTGTAGCAGCAAAGGCAATCTGAGGCACCAAAAGAGCAAGGGGGTAACACAGGGGATACTTGGTAGATGGTAACTGAGGACTCTTGTAATATAAATATAAATGAAAAGAAAACCAGACTCTGGATTTGCCCTTCTGTAGCTCATGCCATATCATGAACGGTAGTTTTGTGGAAAAGGACCTGGGAATCTTGGTGGATAACAACCTAGCCATGAACCAGCCACATGCCTTTGTGGCCAAGAAGGCAAATGATCTCCCGGGATGGCCAATGGTCTCCTGGTAGGCATTAAGAAGAGTGTGACCAGCATGTTGAGGGAGATTCTCCTCCCCCTTCTACTCTGCCCTAGCGAGCCCACATTTGGGGGCTCACTCAGTGAATGATGAGGGTGGTGAAAAGTTACCTTTGGAGTCTTCTGTACATAGTTTCTCTTCAGGATTGCTGAAGATAAAGAGAAGAGGAGAGGATTTGTTTTAGTGACTTGAATCAGTATGTGGAATAGCAAGGTCTGCAATGGTATCTACTTTTACACAGAAGCCTGCTCCTGGAGGGTTTAATGACAACTGCCACTGCATAGGAACATAAACCAAACTTTCTCTAGCTTATCCTTTCCCATCCTTTTCTTCCTGTCACACCATCAACTGACCTACCATGAAGTGCAGTTGAGAAGGGAAACACACTTCCTGCTCTCCTCATCAAAATACGGCCTGTCAGGACTACACTCTGGGTAACAGCCTGGAAAGATAGAATAAGCAAAGTATTCTTAGTCTGTTTTACATAGACTGATAGAGAACCCATATATACCTCTATGAGACGCAGATTTGATCCCAAAATGAATGTGATTCCAGTATGAATGTCCTGTATACTACCTATTATTTTTCCATGTCCTCTTCTTCCCCCTCTCCCAAAAGTGTTAGTTAATTCTGTCAACAGATAACTATTCTTTGCAAATTTAGACAATAACTTTTTATTTCTCCCCAGACGTAAAGGCAACAGGCAAATTATGCTATGAATGACACCATCACATGAGGAAGTAGCCCAGGAGAGGCATGGTCAATGAGTTTTGGGGACAAACAGGACAGCCTTTCAGCAACCTTGATGCTTCAGACATTTAAACCCAGAATAATAGCTTTAATTTCAATAAACTGCATTGAATTCAAGCAAGAATTACCTTCTAAAGTGTACAGCAAGTTCCCACATTTCCCCTGTGGGTTCCTGCAGGTCTTTAGACAAGGGGCTCCACAGGGTTTATAGAACCACTGATGTTTGTCAGGTGGATTGTAATAATCGCAGAACACCGCTGGAACAGAAGAATAAAAAACCTCCAAGTCTCCGATGTGGGGCAGGGGTTACTTTCTAAATCTTGTAAACAAGAGCTCATGAAGTCCCGCGGGCACGGTGACATCGGAATTCTGCTGCTCTTTAGCTGCTGAGAGCCTGAGCCCACGGAGCAGCTTTTTTCTGTGTGCATTTCCAGTGCGGTACTTACGGCAAATGGCAGGAGTTCTCCAGTCGACACAGACACCAGCTCTGCTGCAGCTTCTTGAGTAAGCTGCAACTGAGGTACAAAAGCACTCGCAGTCTCCCACGCTGTCACAGCCACAGAAGTCAGAAATACAGGATTCATAATATGGTATTGGGTTCACCTGTCAAAATCCCCACAGATCCGTTACCGCTGATGTACCTGCCGCGCTGAGTTTTCATGAGAGAAAGGGCTTCGACTTTCTGCTGTCTGCTGGCAGTTCCTTTGGCTGAGTTCACTCTGGGATTGTCATGAAGGAGCTACGATATTTTACAACTGATAGTTTTCTATTTTCACCTGCCTGGGTAGAATTGGCTCTAAATCTTTTCATTCTCATGTGCGTAATAGTGGGTTTCATACCCAAAATGTCTTTCCAGTGTAATTTCTGCAGGACTGAATTACCTTGGTTCGGGTTAGCATGACTATATAGTGTGTGCACACTTTAACTGATTGTGATTGAGTATAAAAGAAAATCCTATTTCCACTGAACTTCAAGTCTCATGTGTTTTGACCTGTGCCAGTGTGAACTAACCAAGGAAATTAAGCCAAGCTTTTTCAAAATGGATTATTAAACTGCACCAAAGCTTTGTATATTCTCATTAAGAAGCAATAGCCTTGTTTCTGTTTAGATTAATCCAGTTTATGTCTAAAATAAACCAAATTATTAATCTCTTTTGAGCAATCTGAACAAACTTTCCCAAGGATCCCCATACAAACAGTCCTACTCTAACTTATCTCTAGATTTTACAAACTGATACACAACTTTCTATTTCTGGCAGCCAGCAATTATCCTCTTTGTCTTCAGTTGCTGAAAACAGGCACTGCTGTTCCCCCAGCCATGTGCAACAGGATTCAGCTGGCCTGGCTGTAACGTGAGGTTCTGAGAGAGGCAGGCCTTGTACTCAAGGATGCTGTGTAAAAGCCTTTAACAGTAAAAAACTGTGTGCAAATGTTCAGCATAACAGCAATGAAGAGTGTGAAACGGCCAAGGATGAGAGAACAGGATTACCTTACTGTGACAGGCTTCAAAGACATTACTCTTAATGATGCTGCAGTGCTTCTGCCCCAGGGCAGATTTGAAAGGCTGATCAGCACACAGGTCTGTCATGTTTATATTTGAGCAGGTGCTTGTTATTTTCCAGCTGTTTCCAAACTCCTGGATGCTCATCTCCATGGACTGCCCTCTGGTTGTGAAGTCATTCCTTGAGCGGCCGTCGAAGTCCCCACAAAGGCCACAGACTTTTCCCTGGGTAATTTGCACAGGCACAGTAAATGGTTTGGTTATTTTGAGTGCAGCTCACTGTTTGACAGAAATAAACTATGGAACAAGCCACGAAGAAAGAGCTGCATATTGCTAAACAGCTGTCAGAATAGGTCTTAGAAAAAGTTCTTCAATTTCAAGGACTTCAAGCAACAAGATGACTCTGTTAGCCCTCCAATATTACAAAGTGACTAGCTTTACTTCTAGCTCCAAATATTCTGGAGTGTTTTATACTGACAGAATGATGAATTTAAACCCAAGACATGCGCTCCTTGCTGCTTCTTGTCCATTGAACTCGACACTTTTCTAAGCCCTGCTTTTCAAACAAGGCTCTGGTTCTGAATCCATAACTTTGGGTTTGAAATCATACCTCTCAGTCCATCCCATACGTACCTGGAAGGATGGTGCCACGTGAACAACAACAGTAGTCTTCTGGTCCCACATGAAGTTCATCCCTTGATTTGTTTCAATCACAATATAACCTCCTCTGAGATCCACTTTGTAATTCTTCTCAGCTCCTGGATCAGTGGCTATCTCCTGAATTCTTCCTTCCAAAAGCCTGATTTCACTGCTCTACATGGAGCAGACACATTGCATGGGAGGAAATCAATCGAAAACAGTGTAACAGTTCTGATATTCTGCCTCTTGTCCTTCATCTTATTTTTCTATAGTCTTTACACTACATCTTGGCCCATTACCAGACATGTGTGCCACAGACAAGACCCAGTGAGCTCAGTGGGAAACATCTACCCTTGCATGACAAGTCTTACCTCATGGCAACAAAAACTGTCCTCATTCTAGATGAAATCTGTTCTGCTGGCACAGCAGCTCCTGAGTGCACGGGCAATTGGGCGTGCTAGAACACCCCACATGACGCTGCTTTGTTCACCATCCCCTCACCCCCTGCTAGGGGAGAAATCTCTTTTGTGCACACTTTGGGGAAATTCAAAGCCTGAACTGGTGGGAAGAAACTCTTCCCTCTGTAGTTACATCTTCCCTGTGCTCAAACGACAGTACAGGAACATGCTCCTCTAAAAACCTGACCATCACTCCTGTACCAGCAGTGTCACAGATGCAAACACACACACACGTGTAGAGTGCTGCTAAGTCCCTGCAGCCCTGTTAACACCAAATACCTAAACCTTTCCCAGCTTGCCTCCCTCCACTTTCTGGTCATTTGGCTTCCATAGGTACTTTCTAGCAGCAACTGAGTTGGAAAATGAGGAGACCCTACACTAACTAGTACAAAAGCAAGACTACAGTTCCTCAGTTATAACCAGTTCTAGACTAACCTCAAAAATCAGTGTGATCTTCAGGGAGCAGATGGAGAGTGACTTCCCACAGGCATTGTTCTGAATTACAATTCGGAAGGTGCCAGGATCCATGTTATTGGGGCAAAAATCCTTAGACAAATAGATAAAGTTGAATTAGATCTTTTCAGGCAACTAGGCCAGTCTTAAACATTTTCACAAGCTCTAAATGAATGACACTCCCATCTGAATTCTGCTATTTTGTCACTTTTTTATTTACTAGAAATCTAGACATTTTGGAAGAATCTGCTGGCAGGCTCAGACTGAGCTTTTCATAACACAGTCCTGCACAGCCAAAACTTCTTACATTCTTAGAATTAGCAAAACCAACTGTAATTTGGGGATGACAAAAGTGTCTCACCAAGGGCTGCCTCATTAGATGCATTTATTATAGACGAGACTCACACCTTAACCTCTACACAGTTCTGTCACAACACCAATACCATCAATCTTGGGTGGTTGAGAGAAACACGCAGCTTTTCAACCCCCCACACCTGGCAGATGCTGGAATTACATCAGGAAAGGGCTGTCCAGCCCAGGAGGTAACGTTTTAGCATCACACAGTGCCCTCTTGTGTCACTTCTGAGCATTAATTGCTTTGCTTTCACGTGGAAAATCTCCCTGTATCTGCTCTGGATGCATGAGGAGAGGAATAGGCTCTACTCATCACTCTTGACTATTTTGCAGGGGATATCCCTTGAGTTAGACTGAACCCCCCAGCGTGAGCTGGGCAAGGCATATGGAGAGGAAAGTGAGAAAAGAATGGATACCTGAGCTAGGATATAGTCACAGTCTCCCAGGAAATCAAACTTCTCCCCATCAAAGCTCATGTAATGGCCGTTTCCATACACGGTGCAGGTTCCTTTGCAGGGATCGTCGGTGCAGTTCCACTGCCTTTTGTTGCAGGTGCTGGGAAGTGGAATGCAAAGAATCACAAACTCTGTATGAAGTGTGGGGTTTATTTCTTAACCACAAATGGGGCAGAATACTTCTAAGGTTTGTCTCTTTTGCAGTACTTCAAAGAAACAATCATCTCTCACTCTTCCAGCCCTACCCTCCTGAACTGTTCTGAGGCCAGTGCTGTGAGAGGGTTTACTAATCAGAAAGTGCATGTTTACTGCCAAGAGCTGTTTGTCTACTTTTAATTTTAATATTTCCTTCAAATGTCTTTTAATTCATTAAAACTTGGCAGCAAACAGTGGGGATTAAGGAGATAAATTTAAAAGAACTAAATATTTCAACCTTTTCTGAACATTAACCTGTGAGGTACCAAGCACATGGCTGGTTCCATTCCTGACTACAGTGGTGTGAGCCAGTATTAACCCTGTCTTCCCCTGTGTACTGCAGCTGGCTGGTATGGAGTTAATTTTCCCTGTAGCAACCCTCACAGTGGTTTGCTGTGCATTGGTCACTAGAAAGTTTTTGGTAACACACTTGTGCTTTAGCAACTGCTGAGCAGTGCTCCACAGTATCAAGGCTGTCACCCCAAAAAACAGTGTTTCTGGCTCAAATTTTCTGTGGATCCTCTTGGCAGGACTGTACAGTCTCACCCTCACTAAATAATGGGGAAGGATTCAGAGCATTTTGCTCACTATGATCACTAAAAGCGGTGAAGTCTACAGTAGTTATACCAACAACTGGAGCAACTAAAGCATTCATTTACTAGGCACCCAGAAGCACCACAAGTCACTGCAACTCCTCCCTCCTCTAAATTCAATCCATTTCTGGGGTTCATTTGTGCCTTACAGACACAGACCCAATTCATCTTTGGAGAAGGACAAGCCACAAACCAACCTGGAGGAGGTTGGTACTTCTAAAGCTGGTATGGAAACGGTTTGCAGAAAAGGATGGGAATCATTTGACAGAAGATCTTGATTCCTGTTGTCCCCAAGTACAGGCTTGTGCAGCACATTGCAGAGTGGAAATGTTTCCCCTTTTAGTTTTACTAAAAGCCTGGTGGCTCTAATGATGAAGAGGAAGGCTTCAAAATACATCCTCCCCCTTAGGCACACTATGCACTGACAATTTTAACAGCTTTTGTTGCAGAAAAAGGCTCCCTGGAGTAACATACCACGTGTTGCAGTCTACTTTGATGGTTTCCCCGGGTTTATAAAAGTGTCCTCCATGGACACATGGGCATTGATCTTTGGGAATGCATCCTCCACTGCCATCCAATACCAGCCCATCAGGACACATGCAGCCAGAAACACACTCTGTGACATACTGCGTATATGAAGATACAACACAAAGCAACTCGTTAGTGCACAGAAAATACAGGGAATGAGCAGAAGTGGCAGCTCTGGATGCCAAACTTTTGGATTTTTCAAAAAATCTTGTAAAGGTGAGTTAGTGACACTCAAACTGCAAGTGTCACAGCTACATAGGAGCTGTAGCTGACCAGTGAAGTAGTTGGCCTGTGAACAGCACAACACGTTACCACCAGAGTTTGTTAAGGACAATTATATATGCACAGTTGTTGTCCTGTGCTCCTGCTAGGAGGAGAAGTTCTTACACAGTGCATGTCCTGCGTCTTACAACTTTTCTGACACTCTGATCCAATTGCACCGGGGCCCGCAGAGCTGCAGTTGAAGTAATACATAGGAGCTGGGCAATCTATTGGAGGAAGGAAACATTTTAGGAAGGTGATTTAGAGAAAGCAAGGATGTTTTCAGCAAGTGTATAACAGAACGGAGCATTTCAGAGGGCAGCATCTGGCTCTCAATTACAGTTTCTATTAGCTTTTGCTTCTGCCCACCATCAGTTCAGGGAGAAGGAGACAGATAATGTCTAAGCTTTAGGAAATATCTTCATCTTTTAAAGAATTCAGCATGCCTGTTGACATTTTTTTTACAAAGACCACTACTATCAATAGCCGTCCCATTTCAGGGAGAAGGCAAAAGGGTGCAGAACACAAACGTTGCAGAAAGCAAGAGATCAAACAGAAAAACATTATAAACAGCTGACACCACAGTGCCATTATTTAACAAAATCTCACCTTTTACCAGGACAGTTTCTCCAATGCAGTCTAATCTTCCTTGAATGCATTTGCTAAAGAGATGCCATAAAAGGAAACACATCAGCTTTTTGCACATCTCTTTCTCATTGCAGAGAAAGGCACTACAAAGCTCCCACTAGTCACACAAGCAACAAATTCCCCTCAGAATGAATATTTGATACAGCTCTCAGGTTCACAGACACGAATTACCACCCCTAGAAGGAAAATTAAGACACCAAACTCCTAAATACTCTCCCTTCATCTGCCACCGATTTATTGTGCATTTTCCCTAAATCAAGTTTTTCCTAAGCTTCTATTCTGTGAGATGAGACCAATACTTTTATTAAAAGACCTCTGAAATTGCTAACTGAAGCTGTGCTTACAAAAGAGAATAGAATCCTGAGGAAAATAGTATAAGAGTTGGAAGAGAGGAAGAGAATATGCAGCCATCTAAAGATACAAATACATTGAATAAAAGAGCCTTCCGCTGGTATTTGTTTCATTGCTGCCCTGAACTAGATAAAAATAAGAAAATTACAATTATTTTTACTGCAGATGCAAATTAGCTATCTTGGTTTTAGTATTATCACCCCCCTCCCTTGATCTCTCTCTCTCTTTTTAAAAAAACCTCAGTCTGATAATTGAGATTTGTTGTTGTTTTGGTTTTGTTGTTTGGTTGGTTTTTGTTTGTTGTTTTTTTTCCCTGGACCATCGTTATTTTTTACACAGTCTGCAGGATGGAGTGTTGGAGGGTGTGTTTTACTCTACTTTTTCATTAACTCCCCCAACCTCCTTGTCTTCTAGAAAACTCCCTTCCACTGCACATGGATATCTTTTACACAACAATGAACTTTGTGTAGAGATGAACTGCAAACATTACTGCACTTAACATGTTTTCAGGTTCTGTTTTGCTAACAGAAATATTGGATCTTAATCTTTGCTGTGACTGCAATTCCTGCCAGGGGAATATTTGCTTTGGTACAGTCTAGGAGAAATTT
Source organism: Chloroceryle aenea (assembly GCA_013399075.1). Lineage (NCBI taxonomy): Eukaryota > Metazoa > Chordata > Aves > Coraciiformes > Cerylidae > Chloroceryle > Chloroceryle aenea. The sequence goes on along the minus strand of VWZY01009926.1, from coordinate 45,364 downwards.
GTCCTTATTCCTTATGGTGAAGTGACCCCATTCAGGGATTAGATCAGGGGCTTCCCCAGCAAGCCCTGACATCCCCCAGACACAAAGCCTTTGCATCATCAGAGCATCTTACCACATCAGTTTGTCCTCTTGGAAGGAGTTGCCAGGCTGAACAATCTTGCCTTTGTAGTAGCAGGGACAGTCATCTGGAGTGACACATTCCTCCTCATCATTGAGGTAGGTCCCTTCAGGGCAACCACAGCCCTCCATAGGAGCAATCTGAACTTTACACAGCAGATCAGGTTCATCCAGCGAGCGGCAAGACTGGTTACAGTACTTCACGCTGTAGTTATAAACCATAGTCTCAGGACACTCCTCAGAGGGATCTTTGCAAGAGAAATAAAATGGATGTATGGCCTTCTCCGTGCAACCATCACTCATGATCTTAGTGCAGCTTTCTGCACACTGGTAGCCATAAATGGGCTTTTTTCACACTAGGAGACCTTGTCTCCCAGTGCTCTAGGGAAAATCTGCTTGCTGCCTAAACTCCGTGACACTGAACTACTCAGCAGAATATTTATCTTGATGGAATAAGGGAATCAGTATGATTCTGGGATTCGTACTACTGACCTTTCTACCTTATGCTGAGAACTGAAACCAGTTACTGCTGACCTATCCTTGCACTTAAAGATTAATTTTCTGTCTTTTATTACTGACTTCTTTGGCTGGGGATGGCTTAAAAAATGACTATATTTTGTAAGGGGTTTGATGTCAAATGGGAAGTGCCAAGGAACTCTGTCAATCATTGGATGCTACCAAAGAAAGGGTGTTTGAATTCCCATAGATGGCTTGAGTAAAACTCTTCTTTTTATCCTCTGGGGAAATGTTTCTAAGACCTCTGGGTGGACCCAACAGTTAAATACCAATATCTAAAGAGCTCAATTGGGCCTGTAAGACAGTGAAAAGATGGTTAATTTTCACAGGCTACCAAAAACCAACACCTTCAGAACTCTGCTGTGAAATCTGCAGCAGTGATCTATAGGGATGACATCAAACGTCAGAAAACATCACCTGAATTAAGACAGTGGTTTTCAAGAAAGTCTGGCATCCAGATTCCTCTGAAAATCAATGAAAACTGAGGATCTAGTCATCTTGGGCCTCTTTCTAACTCACATCTGCAGATTTAATCCCTGTTTCTCAGATTCACACAGACGTACTAGAAGGTACAGGGGACTTGTTCATGGGCAATTGTGCTCATCAACTTTTCAACAATGTTATCACCATATTCTTCTACTTCACAGGCACACTGTGAAGATGCAGCAACTGGTATGGTAAATCAAAGTGGGCCAAAGATATTCATAAAGATGTTGAACATGAGTTTACATCAGCTTTACCTGAACAGGTGTCTCAGCTGTTAGCTATTAATGCAATAAAATACAGTGTTAACTTCTTCCCTTTCATTTTTCATAGAGAAAAAAGATAATTTTGGCAAAGCAAGGTATTGTCAGAAAAAGGTTTTTGGAGTATAGTACTTGTGGTCACAGATTTGATATCTTAGATTACATACATTGCAACTGGAGGCTTGAGTGCAGAGAACATGAGCATACCAAAGATAGCAACATGAGCATACCAAAGATAGCTTCAAGCTAGCTTGCTCAAGGAGTGCTATAAAAACAGTGCCATGGTTTAGCAGAGGCTACTAACTCTGATGCTCTTCTAGGTAACCAGTAACCTGAGTAATGGTTCATGCTTCCACTGGAGGTTGTGTCCCCTACATGCACTGCTAGGCGCTAACTAGTAGAGTTTACTTATTTCATACACTTGGCTGACTGCAGTGTAGACATCCCCTAAAGACAGAACCTGCCTTGGATGCTGCCTGCAGCCTGGCACAGCTGGACACAACTGCAGGAGGTGGGAGAACCTTTCCAGCCCCCACAATGGGGTAGAACACTGAGAGTGACTGTTCTGGCCCATTTGTTCCTTCACTCATAAATAGCACAACTTTCAATCTTATCACAGGCATGTTCCCAAAAGATTATTTCTTCTTAAATAAAGCCTAAAATGATTGTGCTGATTAAGCCATTAACATTTTTTTTCCAAGGTCACTGTGCTGTTTGACTCAATATCACCTGCTGTGCCATGAGTCCACAGATTTCAGTCTAGCCCATGCTGCAAACCAGTCTCACTTTGGCATAAAAAAAAAAGTCGGTAGCTCTGTGTTGATAACAAAGTTTTCAATAAACTGGGACTGTTATGTCTAGTACATAACTCTGCACAATTCTAAGACAATTTGCTGTGGACTACACTGTGTTCCCTTTGAATTAATTCAGCATGGGTTTGCTAAATTGTTCTTACTTCAATCTTAAGTGTCTTTGACAAAGCACCATACTGGTTCCATTGTTTATCTCTGTTAAATATCCCAGCTAGCCTCTCAGACAGGCAGTTAAATAGACCATAGCTGCATAAAAATAATTATTGTTATGTTTCCTGTTCAGATGTGTTGTTAGTCAAGAAACCAATACATCTAATTACATGTTGATACAGACAAATCTCACTTGAACTACCTGATCATCAATGGAAAAATGGAAATGTTGAAGTAAAATTCAGAAGCTGGGACTTCCAAAATTTATTCTCAGGTCTGATACCATCTCATAATAAATTCTGGCAGCACCAAAGAAAGTAATGTTCGTACATGGACTCACCCATATATTTATTTGTTAAAAACCATTCCTATTTTACTGTAACATGGAAAAATGCAGATAATGAGTGTGACACTATTTGTATGGGCAATGCCTGAGACAAGACAGCTGAAATGAACTGCAGAGATGGTGTCAGAAACAAAACACATGTGGAGGACCACAAGTTCTAAATTAACTTAACTGCAGCTCCTTGTTGTGATTTGATTAATACAACTTGTACTCTTTTGCTTCTTCAAGCACTGAATTCACCTAGTATTTTACACAAGGAACATGCACCACAAGAGCAGGAAGTGGACAAGAATTGATTTTGTCAGGCAGAAGTTTTGATTCATGTAGTATATATTTCTATTTCTCAAAGACCCACTAATTTGCTAACTGAGCACAAAAGGTTCTGACTGCCACAGGCTCAGCTCTCCTGAAGCTGCTCCCCAGGTATTCTAGGGTGCATACCACAGATGCCCTGCCGCCAGCCCTTCAGGGACATGCCAGCCGCAGCACAGTCTCTGGAGTAAGTCGAGAGCACACTACACAGGGCAGCTTCACTCTTCTCAGCGTTACAGGTGTCATACATGCATCTCTAGGAGACAGAAAAGGACAGGGGTGTTACTCCACCCAGCTCACAGAAGAAAGCAGAAAAAATACTGGGATTAAAAAATTGGTCAACCAATATATTTTTGAAAAAACATCATTACCAACGAAACTTAATTTGTAATATCTCTTAGAGAAAATGAGTGCTGAGAAACCTGAGAAAACCTGAGAAATAGGAAATCAATTACAGTCATGTAACTGCAATGCCCTCATGTCTAACACTCATGAACAGATGAATAATAAGAATGATAAGGGCACTTATAGTTCATTAAGGCACTACAACACATCTACACAGGCCTCCCATGAGGATGGATAATCTAGGAAATGTCAAAATATGTCATCTTGAAACTATACAGAACCAAAACTATTGCACAGTGATGACTGGCCCTTGTGTATCTACCTAGCGTGTGGTTAAGACACAGACAATTAAATGACAGGCACATAACATAACAGAAGATGGTTTAACAAGGAAACAGGCAATGACATCTAAAGAACTAGTTAGGTAAGTACAATGGGGATTTAAAGCTCAAGTTCTACTTGAGTGGCTGGACAGAAGTACCCAGATAGAGTCACTCAAGAGCAGTAGGGTCATACTGCATAGATGGTGACTTATCTTGCCATTACTGATGTCATGGAAAACGCTTCCAGGAATCATGGTTTAAAATCTGATGAGATCAGTAGTAGTAACAGACATGTCCATGAGAAACTGGTTATTATTTTTCCTTAATTGAAAAGTACAAATTTCTGTTTTACTTACAGTTGCCATGAATTCTCAAGCAGGCCTATTTTCTGGGGCAAGCTTGGGAGAGGTAAAGCATAAGCCATATTTTTAAAGGTAGCTGAAGACATATTAAAATTTAGGCAAAATTTCAGGCTCAGGTATTTTCTCAGTAAGTTGTATCACACACAAACTGCACATTAATTTTCTCAATTTTTGCAGAAACTTATTTACTATTCACATAAATATGGCTTCTTCAACAGCATTATACCAGGAGTACTGTACCCCAAGAGTATTTATAGGCAAGAGTACTTCTTGCATTCTAAATATGAGAACACCAACATAATTCCACAGCAATAAATGGGATATAAGCAATGTAAATAATACATATATTCTTCCCCTAGGCATGAATTTTAAACCAACTCAGAGGGAGTCCATGGGGCTGAAAAATCTCTTCGTTCAATTCCACACAGAAACACTGATAGGGCTTTTCAAGAGTGGTTTCCCAGAGCAGTAAACCCATTTTCCCTTATTTTTCCTCTTGATCATGCAATAGAACTGTCAGTCACAGCAGTCACTTCACATTGCCAGTGCCACAGCCAAAAAGGCCCATCATATCTTGCATAAACTCTTGTCTTGTTCTTTTTCTCATCAGCATCACTGAACTTCTTTGCAAACAGACAGCACCAAAACCTATTTCACTCCCCTAGGCCCAGTATATTTAACCACCCATTTAGACCAGTGCCCAGTGCCTTACCTTGATGTACACAGAAGGGTCTACAACAGAATGGCAGGCAGCAAACACGTTGCTTGTATTAGACAGAAGAGCACACCAATGCTGGGCAAATTTTTCTGAAGAGGGAAAAAAGTATCATTGTCCATGGTCACTTAAACCAGATTACTATGTGAGTCAATATTCTCATCAGGTATCACCCAGAGCTAAAATGTCCTGAGTTGATCAGCTAATGTTGGAAGGAAATACGGGGCATTAATGTATCAAGGTGACAACCATAGGTAGATGGGTGATCGTCCATCTCCTTAAGAGAAAGTTCTCACCTTCCAAGTACTAACTTTATTACTTCTGCTGGATTTGCAGAACATCTGCAAAAATGCCCTTTTTCATAGTTTTACATGAAACTTTCCTAATTATTTGCATTCAGGCAATTCTTTACAGACAACCAATAACATCAAGCATGATAACTTACTCTTTTCAACATTAGCACCATAGAAACAACCTAGACTGGATGAAGATCTTGCCCAAATATCAACAGCCAAGCATGCTCTGCCTTAAACCTAAGTTGTTTTCATTGATGCTGTGTGTGCTTTTCAAGTCAGCACTGAAGAAGGTGTTGGCTCTTTCTACAGCAGTGCAGGCTTTTTGCTTTAAAAGCAAAGCTGTCACCTTAAAGACCTGCAAAACCCAATATGTTCTCTCCTAGTAATAACCTAAAGGTGGTGGCTTTCTGATGTTTGTGAGATTTCTAAAGCTTTTTTGGTTATCCACCATGTGAAAATTGTTTAGCACCGATAATCCAGGGATGAAAAGCCTGCTACCTTTATCCACACTGTTTGAACAAGGATCTTCAAAGCTGTCCTCAACATCAAAACAGCTGGCTCTAGTTTTCCATGAGTTACCAAAGGCAGAAGCTGAATCTTCCACAGCTCCAGTGACTGTTCTAAAGTCGTCAGTCTGGATGTTATTGAAATTGCCACAAAGACCTTGTGTGTGAGTG
>VWZY01009926.1:1795-39623 GCA_013399075.1 Chloroceryle aenea | reverse complement strand
AAAAAAAAAAAGAAATCATTACACGAGTGGAAAAAGGAATGGCTTCTAGATGAACACTCTTAGCTCTGCAATAGACCTCGCCTGAGAGAAGCTCATTTTCCTTCAGAGGCTTCCTGCTGTTCCCACAAATCAGACAGCACCCTGCCTTTAGAGAGTAATTATTATCTTTCGGCATTACAGTAGCACTTAGTGATAGCACAGAGATTGGAAGCTGCTTAAACGTGTTTCAGTAAACACTGCCAGACAGAGAAGTGCCTTCCCCAAAGGCTTATAAGCAAAGGAAATCACAAAAGCAAAACAAAACGGGTCAGAGAGACAGGATGCAATCCCATTACACAGACAGGAAACAGAAGCACAAAAAGCTTAAGTGATGTAAACAGGAGATGAGTGGCAGAACCAGAAACAGTCTGCATCCCCAAGACTCTGATGAAGGCCTGCTTTTAGAGGCTAAAATAGCTGCACAAACTAAACATCAGAGATTATCTCATTTTCTTCAGCAAATAGAGGGGTTTAGCCAACCTTTTGTTCCAGGAAGGCTATAGATTGAACCAGTGCCTCTAACATACCAAGGTCAATATAAACTCAAATGATTTGTTCACTTTATGTGAGAGACAAGAAGCTGCAACTCAGTATAAGAGCAAACTGAAGGAGCATAATGTGTCCCACCAGACGTGCGATTCTGGTAAGAATGATCGACTGTTATGGAGAGCTGCATTACAGGTTTCATTTGCACCCGAATCCGTACTCCAGTTGCACTCAGGATTTGGATGAAAAATGTGGAGGATCTGAAGATGGTGATGCCATCTAAAGAGTTTAAAAAAGGAAAGAAAAAAAACCAAATCACTAAAAAAAAATAGGGATGCACCTGCAAATCGTTATGAAGCTGAGTAAACAGGCACTCCTGTTTACCAGTGCAACCAGTGTAACACAGAATTCCCAGGGGTCCTAGACCTAGTATCCACCTAAGTCAAATGACCTAATGTGAGCAGGATCATGTTCTCCTCAGAGGAAGGAGCAGGAATCCCTCCGTAAATAGATGCAGGCTACTGTGGGGAAAATGTGAAGGACACTTACCTTGCCTTACTGGCAGCTTCACAATGAAATTGTTCATGTAGATATTTCCACAGGAACATACTTTTATACTCTGCAGGGAAGAAAGAAAAAAGAAAAAGCCCACAGCAGTGAATGCATATGACTTGAAACAGACCACAACTGAATTCAGTTTGAACCATGGCATCATGTTCAGGAGGAGAAGCCTCTCACTCACTGCAGTAAGAAAAACCTCAGGACTCAGAACAGTTGCAAAAAGAAGGGTAACTCTTCTTGTAGAAATCTCAATCTCTCAAAAAGAAACAAGTGAAAAAGTTTGAAGTCACAAAAAAAGAGAGGGAAAGCTGATGAGGATAATTTTAACCATCTACCTCTAAACAAAAAGGAAAAGACAGAATCCAAAATAACTGGAAAGGAAATAACTCTCTTTGAACAAAACCAATAAACACATGCACTGTGTCATCTGCCAGTAGTAATCTTGCAGTCTTGACTGCAACAGACCAAAATGAGGCCACAGTTTTAAGAGAAATCCCACCTTTGGACTTAAATAAAGGTGATATATTGTGTGTCAGTAATTAAAGCAAGTTACTTACAGTTCTTCCTAGTGTGACTAATACATTCTTCAAACAAGTCATTGTTTTTGATGTGCCACACTGGATGATCTCTCCAATCACCACAAATGTGTCATCAGTATTCTGAAAAGATGCGAAAAAGAGACGTGTAAACATTGTTAGCATGTTACAAGAAGGGAGCTGGATGAGAAAAGAGGTGCCTCTTGAAAGGCTAAAATGAAATAATGGAAGAACTGTGGCATTTAATCTCTAACTACAAACTACTTTATTTCATTGCTAAAATCGATGATGCTCATCACCTTTCCCTTTCCCCTGTTTCTCTGTTTCCTTGCTATCAGCCTGTGTGGATCACCTATTTTCAGACAGTCACGTGGAATTCAACCTTTTTGCAGGCATTTTTTCTTATCCACTTCCTTTTGACAGTCATACATGAAGAAAGCTTCAGGAGAAATTCTTAAATTTACACTAATACATCCACTAAGAAAACAAATTCATTTATTAAAAAAGGAAAAAAAAAGGAAAAAAAAAGATGTAAAGCTGTGTTGAAGCTCCACAACTCTGATGCGAAGCATCAAGCAATTGACTTGCAACCCGCCATAAATGGGAAAATTGATAGGATTTAGGACTGAGCATGTGTTGAAGTGCTTTCCTGGATTGCTGCCATTTAATTAAATTAAGTCCTATAAAGCTCCAGCACATCTTAATGCCTCCTGCTACTCAAGAGACTTAGGAGTGCAATGGAAATGTTTGTTCATACCTTAGCTAAGACATAATGGCAGTTGCCGTGAAAATTGAATCTCTTATTATCAAACGTTGTTATGTGGAATCCTCCATCTACATGGCAACTTCCAGAACAGGGCAGAGAGATGCAGCTCCAGTGGCCTCCTCTGCAAGTACTGTAGGAACCCAAAAAGGAGCAGTTAGAATAAACATAGCTTTAAAGGGCCAAAGGTGAGATAACATCTCTATCTGAATCTGCCCAGATGACACCCTCTTTGGTTTTTTAGCTTGTTAGTAGGCTGTTATTATATTTCTGTGGGATGAAGACTGTATTAGGCCCTTAAACTGTGAAGGCTGAACACCTTGCAATGAGACAGTTAACTGCACTGAGCTTCAACAAGCTTCTTCAGAGAGACACTGAGCTGATCAAGCACAAAATGTTTTTCAGGGCCTAAATAATTGACTTGACTTTTAAAAGAGAGAATGAACACTGCAAGAAGGATCTTGCAATGTTTTATGCTAGTGATTCAACTATTCAGCAAGTTGCTGATGCAACATTTCAGCAGCTAATTGTGGAGGACCTGAGCTAATGAGCAGTTATAATTCTTAGAGCTGTGCACATGAGAGGAGATCAGCCTGGCCATATTAGCTCAGGCTTTGTGAGGAATAAATGAGGAAGTGGCTAGGTGGGAACAACCCAGAGCCCATCAAGTTCAGTTCCTCAAAATTGCAGGTTTTGAGGAGCATTTCCTCCAAATGCAGGAAATATTCCATCCAGAGGGGTTTACAGAACATCTGTCCTGCTCCACCATGCACCACAGCATATTTAATTCCTCATTATAGGAAATTTTAGGCCTATGGTCAAGGAACAATGCTGTGTCTCAGGAGCTCAAATAACACATATGACCATTCACTAGATGGGTGTCAGAGTAAGAAATGAAATTGCTTTGGGAATCATACAATACCAGGTTGGAAGGGACCTCAAGGATCATCTGGTCCAACCTTTTAAGGTAAACTATATATATTTATATATAGTTTAAGTGAGATGCCCCAGACCCTTGTCAAGCCGCCTTAAAACTGTCCAGTGTAGGGGAATCCAGCACTTCCCCTGGGAGTTTATTCCAATATCTGATTGTTCTCAGGGTGAATTTTTTTTTTCCAGTCCAGTCGGATATATCCTGATACACTACTTGTCAGATATATCCTAATACACTACTTTACCTGAGATCTTACCATCTTTCAGTTAGTGCCACTCAGTTTTTGCAGGCAGTTCTAAGTGAAGGTGGTAGCTATGCAAGGCTGAGGACTACCTCTAAGTTTTCCTGTACTGTTGAAATTCAGTCCTCTGTTTTGCATTTTTATTTAAGACAAATGTTAGGAATAGGGAATTAAAAACAAAAAAAAAAGGAGAAAAGGATAGAAAGTAACTCATCAACTCTCTGAAATAAACACCTCTGCCTTGTCAGTTCAATCAAGTTCACAACAGTACCAGTTTTGGCAGGGAGTGGAGTAAGTCCCTCCAGATGAATAGACTTTGCCTTGAAACATACAGGGGCAGCTGTCTCTGGGGATGCATTTTTTGCCACCGAGGTCATCAAGGATAGTTCCTGTTCAGACATATTGGCTTGTTAATATTCCTTTGGGAACATGATCAAGGAAGGATAGAGTAAGGAAAAATCTGTAGAGAGCTTCACATTTCTGTAAATGAATGAGATAGGTTCTAAGGAAAACACCACCCCATACCCTTTCAGGTGTTCATGGGTGGAAAACTTTCTTACTGGAGCTCAGATGGAAACAAAACCAAAAGAATATCTCCGTGTGTTACTGGAATTTGTCACTGTGAGCAGGATTATCAAGTGCCAGATTACAAGTATGGGAGCCAGTTTCCATCCTCTTCTAATAGTGACTCTAACAGACATCAGACCCTTAATTTAGCTTCAACTTCACATGCAAAGTTACACATGCACATACCTACCTGGCAATGCATTTATATTATCTGTGACAAACTACAGCCTCCTTATTGGGTAGAGAACACCTCTACTCTTTCCACATTTGTACCATTTTTTACTGTCTAGTCCTTAGAAATCTTTCCCTCCCCTCCTTCAGTGTCAGGACCTTGAATGTATAGAGATCTGGTTCTTTCAAGAAGAAAGTTGTTGAGCTGTGCTAGAAGGAACAGTTTATTCATTGGGTTTAGTGTAAAATATTAAGGAAAAAAAAATAACACTAACAGAAAGGGAACAACCTCCCTCTTTGCCCCTTGATATGTATGACCCACTGGAAGAAGTGAAGTGCTTTACCAGGAGGACAGAAACAGCCATCTGTACATGGGGCTTTGCAAATCTTGCTCCTTTCTGGGTCAGCACACGTGTCAGCACAGGAGTTTCCACATTCCATGTACTCCATATTGTTGGGGCATTCCTGATCTGCAAGAAGAAATTAAAATGGGGTATGATAATGAGGTGTTTGCATGAGCTCTCAAATCTTTGCAGCACTACCCAACCCCTCCTTCCTCCTCTCTTCCATATCTTGTTTGGAAAACTTTCTCTCATGTTTGTTTAACATCTAAAGGAAATTTTTATGGTCCCTTCTACTTACTCTTTGGAGATAACAGTACTGCTGGGAAATATAAGTTATTTTACATTATTTTTTCTAGCTCAAGGTTGTCTGAAGTCGTGATACAAACAAAGGACACCAGAATCATTTATGGAGTTATAATGGATTATTTTTGTCTGAAGCATCAGTCATTCTGGCATTAATTTTCCATCCCAATCCACACCAGCAGTTTGAGAGAACTACCAGTAGCCTCCCCTCTGGATTTTCAGTGATTTCCTGCCTGGTAGATGCAACTACTGAGTATGAAAGCGTGGGATAAGCTAAGGACAAATACATTAGACTTCTCTGTGACTTCTTCTGACTAGATGTCAACATTTAAACCAAGGTTATTTAAGAGTTAACTGTGCATGGTAGAATTCAAAAGATACCTGGAGAAAACTTAGCCATATAAAGAGGAAGGGGGCAATATTAAGATATTTCAGAAGCAAAATCAAGTTAACTTTGTAGAAGCTTTTCCATTAACAATGTTCCTGTCAAAGTACTGCTACAGTAGTGAACAAAGCTTCTAACAGAGCTCCTCTTGCTCTGCTGGGATCAGAATACAGAATATGTGCATGTACATATTGCTGAAAGAAATCTCCAGAGCAATAGTTACTTACAGCAAAGTTCTTTGGTTCTCCATTCCCCAGGGTCTCCCTTCCTGAGGACACAGTCTCGAGAGTACTGGTTTAAAGTGCTGCATATGCAGCTGGAAACCAAATCAGAGTGAGAAGAATTAACTGCACAGTGGCACATATCTTCCATGCAGGTCTCTATGTAGTCATCAAATGCAACCACTTTGGGGCAGTTTCCAAAACGGGACATAAGTTTCTTGCATCTTTTTTTCTGTAAAAATTGAAAAGAAAGAAAAGAAAAGCAATATCTGACATTTTACTAACTTTCAGGTTTATGGATGTGCATCCCAATTTTTGATGAGACAACTGCAGGGTCACAGGATAGTTCATGTTGGAAGGGACCTCACGGGATTACTCAGTCCAGCATTCTGTCATGAAGGCCTTTTTCTGGACTGGAAGCTGTTATTCAATTTTGCATTTTCTCATTATCTATTTCTTTAACATTATAATAGGATATTTGTCCAGCTATAAGATCAACATTTCTCTCAGATTCATGTGTACAGTCCTGAAAAATTCAGTTCCGTGCAGGCTCTGTAATTAACACTCGTTCCAACACAGCCTCTCAAGAGCTGTAGCTCATGAGGGTTTAAACTTCTTTGCCACACATACTCACATATTTACTGCATCTATCATCTTCTCTCCTAGGATGTCTTCCCGTGTGGTCATCTGGACTGACATCAGCACACTTTCCTGATGGATCCTCTACTTTGTGGAAGTTCCCAAACTGTCTCGGATGCATTTTATAACCTGCGAAATCCCAAGAGACATCTGAGTAACTGCCTGCAATTCTTTAGATCAGTTTGTGAACTATAAAGATGCACTTAATCTTTGGGCTCTAGATACTGCTCTTTGGCAGTGTGCTCTTTTCCAAATGCCCAGATTTAAGCACAGTATCCATAATATAGAGATGACAGCCTGATGTAACTTCTGCTGAGCTACAGCCAGGAATCTGGCACACTCAAGACCTGCTGTCAGCCCAGGCATTTGTAAATCACATGAGACTCTTGACCTTTCTATTGCACCTCATCACTTCCAAAGTGACATGGAACATCCTGTTCATTGTGGGTGCATTTGATCTTTTGTGTATTTTGTACTTTTTCAGTGTAGTTTTGTAATTGCATGTATAATGGTCATATATTTTAGTTTGCTTTCTACTATCACAACCTAAAGACCAGCCTTAGGTGCATGTGTTTGTAATCATCTGGAAACCTATTACATTTACAGGCTAGAGAAGATGGGAAGAGGGAACAGGAGAGGAGGAAGACAGGCACAAGTTACACTAAAAAAAGACTAAAGACTAAAATTTCAAAAAGAGGTACTCTGTGCAGAAATAGAATTTTTCTTCCCATTTTTATTTTCCCCCTCAAGGGAAAAGAGCCCAAATGAGAGAAATTTTGGACCTGTGCATGCTGTAGATCTTAGTCTGGGCAGGCAGATGGACTGCTTCCTGCTCAGCCCAGAGAGAATGATGTGTTTAGAGCAGAAAGGAGGGACATGGGAGGCCATCTGGTCCCCGAGTGTGGGAACTTGTTACATGTGGAACCAGATCCATAAAAGAAGCGCCTTTTTTCCTTAGAGCAGTGCTTCTCAGTAGCAAACTGCTTCTTCAGAAAAATTTGAGCCAGCTTTAGTTTTTAATTTTCTAATGATTCTATGATTGTACCTATGGCACTTCTGAAGCAAAGGGCAGGAACATGACCAAGATGCATCCAGTCTGGTGACTTAAGAAGCCCAGATACTACATGAAGGGACAATGTTATAACTTTGGCTTCAGTCCTGCAGCTAATATCCCAGGATGGCTCATACAAGCTGCTGCAGGATTGTATTCTCAGCTCTTTACTGTGTTGGCTGCTTTCCAGTTCAGTGCAATATCTGAAGGTGTCAGTGGATGGCACCACGGTTTCTGCAAAGATGTTCAGTCATGATGTTTCCATTTCATTATAGAGGCAAAAATAAACACACTTGATGTGAAAGGATGAGAACTGAAGGACAGCAAATGCACTCGTGCCTCATTTGATACTACGAGTTCCTTAGAGTTTGCTACTGTCAGTGGGACACCTGGCATTGTTGCTACATGATGGCCAGGCAATTAATTTGGATCAAACTGTTTGAGATTCTTGCAAGTCTGCAGGCAGCAGAGGAACCTGAATCATCCCAGAACCTCTTCAAATACATCTCCTGTATATGAAAATGTTTATGTGTTCAGAGTGCCTGTAAATCTGAAACCCTACTTAGGTGTCAAGCTCTGTGTCACATTTTAACAGTTCTGTTCTAGGTCGAATATGCTGTATTCATGACCTACCATCCAAAATTAAATCATTCTTCTCACTGCCATCATAATTCCCACACAGACCACATATTTTCTCTTTATATGTTTCTTCCAGGTCCAACTGCAAAACAGAAGGAAAGAGAAAACCCAGAGTTTAAAGGCTTTTCCCCACAAAAGCAGCACATGTTATAAAGTGGTTCACAACAGAAAAGTGGAGCAGTAGAAATGCTCATTACCAATGTGTGACAGGCTCCTTTCCCATTCCAACCCTGCCATAAAGCTTACCTGCAGACAGGCTGAATTTCAATGGGAAGATAATCTTCTAGCAATTGTCATTCCTACCTATTAAAGAGCTAACTGAATCCTGGACTAATCCTTTGACCAGTGTCTCCCAGTATAGAGACACTGGTATATAGATGTGTGGTACTCTTGCAAAGTACCACAGCTCCACTCTGGGCAGGTCAGATAACTGTGCTCTGATGCTGAATGCTGCAAAGAAGCAGCTTCTGGACAGCTTTTAGCTGCATCTAAGACTTTTTCTAGTCCATAAGCTAGATGTAAAACTTCATTGCATTCCTAAGGGTGGGTCTGTCCAGCATCACTTGTTCTGGCCACTCTCAGGGCCAGGTTAACACGTTCTTGCCTTACTAGACAAAATTATTGCACCTAATCACTCCTACATGCTTGGAGGGTACTACTGGCAGCATCCCGGTCCACAAATAAGGCAGTGCTTTTGCTACACATGAGTCACCCTAAAACTGTGTCCACTCTACAGGTGGTGCCTGTAACATGAATTAGTACAGGGGAAGCAAATATTTCATTGAATTAGAATTTGAATATTGCTTCCTGAACTTGATAGCTTCCTGATCATTTTTTTTTTCCTGTCTATTCACCTTCTACCCTCTCTCAGTCTCTCTGAAGTGCAAAACATGACATACAAATTTCATTTGTTTAATCTCTGATTGTGGAGGATAAATGCTTTTACCAACAGCGTAAATACACAGGTGCAGAAGAGGGTGTTTTGGGGTGGATGCATAGTGGGGAGGTCCCACATAGGCTTTGGAATGAGAAAGGCCAAGGTCTGAACTGGCCACACAGATTAGTTTGCCACACAAGATGCACATCAAGGTAACAAGTCAGAGCTGGATACCAGACCCCTATAGAGGTTCTGTCTCCTAGGTGAACAGTGGCACCTTTTGACACATGAAATCAGTTGGGAATGCCTTGGGGTTGTGACTCAATGTTCCTGCCCCATGAAGCTATTATCTAGCTTGGTCTGTCCCTTTCAATTATGGATACAGTGATACCTCCCCCCCACAACAATCTCCTATGAACATGGGGCCTGCATCCAGCTCTGCTCTTCATCATTGATGAGGTTCACCAAGAGAAAAATAACTAACTGGCTGTTCATACTAGGAGAGTGTCAGCCCAGTTCCACTTGAGTGTCAGGCCCAGCTTGGAAGTGACTTGGAAGTAAGTGCAGGTGTCCTCAATCAGGATGCTCTTCAAGCTGAAGGGCATGGGGATCCTGGAAATCAGAGGGAACAAAACAGATTGCTTTGAAAAGATAACTGGTGAAATCCTCTCAGAGATATAGGAAGAAAAATGACAGTCAAAAAGAGCTAAATAAGCCATGAAGACATTCTTTTCAAAGTCAACCATCACCCACACAGTGCATTAAATCTAGGAATTATCAGCTTGCCCACTGTGACCTTTTACTGGCCTTAATGCACAATGTGTTTTGGTCATGAGAGCATCAATTCCACATTAGCTGCTTGACTGTTACCAATGCAGCTCTGCTTGTTTACATATTCTGAGGACATAAGCCAAAAGATTATAAAGTACAAGATCACAACACTGGGGAAATGACCCTCCACATGAGGGTACTGCAGGTTCTCGTGACCCCTCCAGGCTTTCCTTGACATTTGGGATTAACAGAGATGTGAAAAGAGCTCTGTTCTGTTACTCATGTCCTGACACGACTCAGACCTGTACTACTTTTTCATCTCACCAAACAATTACTGTTCATTTTCCCAGAGCCTGAAAAACTTAGAAAAACAGAAAAGGGCTAAAAAATAGGAGATTTCTTGCACCTTTGATTAAGAAGAGACATCTGGGCTTTGCTACTATAATTACAACTGAGTGATGCTATTCTATATTTGGTTGTTTCTAGAAGGCTGTCAAGAGAAGGCAGCCCATATGCTTGTGATTTTCTCTCCAACAACATTTTAAGGGGTTTTGCCCAGAGTCAAAGCTTGCCTTGGCCCTTCAAACCTATGTGCCAGGAGAAGGTCACTGCACTTCTCATGAGGGCTGCCCTTAAAATTGTGCCCAACTTTCAGCTGCTGTTACATATGTCTTCTTACTTATGGAGAACCCTTCTGTTTGCAGTTTGCTTTGTGGTTCATTTCGGGTTGGAATTAAAGGGGTGAATTTTGACTTCTGAAAACTTCTGTCTTTTGTGTAAGACAATTCCAAGGCAAGCTGTGATCTGCAAAGCAGTGGAGTTTTCTAGACTAATCTATCTGGAAACAGATTTTTTAATTATTTTTTATTTTATTTCTAAAAGGATCATCTGTTTCTGAACAGCAACCTACAGCAGTAGGGTTAGTACCACAGAAATAATGTTTTGGGAAAAAATACAAAATTTCTACAAAATCAAACCCTTCTATAAATAAAGTGTTGGTCTTATCTCCTTCCTTCCACCCCTCTCTCCCAAATTAAATTAACACGAAGAAAACCTACACCTTCTGTTTTTATAACATACATATTGCCTTTGCCTTAACACGTTGGTGTTGATCCCTCGGAGATGTAGATTGCATGCTTCTCACCTCCACCACCACTATGGGGTGGACTCTTTGCATCACGCTGTTCAAAGTGCTATGAGCATATCACATAGAGCCAGGAGCACCTCTGCAGAATAGGACCACATGCTAGACAGTCCACCTGCTGCTAATACATAGCAATTAAGCCATTGCACATGAAAACTACCATCCGGTCTTTACTCACTTGTTGCCGTTCACTGTGATGCCTGTCTCCTTCACCTCCAAGATGACTCCATCAATGGTGACAGTGAAGTAGATCAGGAAGCTATTCTTGTTGCTGCGCCTGATTTGGATGTTAAAGTCCTGGTAGCTGTCATTGCAGTGTGAAGCGAATACATAGGTGCAGGTTCCAGGAAAAGTGAACTTAACATGGTCAAATGTACGAAAGTGGAAATTCCCCCAAGTGGCACATTCACTCCTACTGACAGTGGAGACCTGGACTAAAGAAAGAGTCATAGGAGGGGAGCTTAGAAAATCACCACAAAAGAGGTGCTTTGCATTTTTTTTGCTGAAAAATATTAAAAGACAGATTTTCAAAGGCAAAACTGTTAACCCTTGTAAGATCCTGGGTTGTGGGAAGCAGTTCCATCTCACTAAACTTTTGAGGTCCACACCAGAGATACTTTGAATGGGAGCAAGTGAGCCTAGCTTCCTTTGAAGTTAACAGTGAGAAGCAAAAGAGGTTCAGGTCCCTACTTTACATATCTACATAGGAAGAAGATGCTCCAAACCCTCATGTTTCTCTCCCTTGTCTATAAAGGTTGCTGAGGGCTGCCAATGTAAATGGCACCTCTCTGCATTTACACTGTAGATACATTTACACTGGGGATATCTAAAGTGAAGTGAGGGGAGTCCCATCCTGGCTGACTAAATCTCACTTCTACTGCTTCTTAACACAGGTAAGGCTTTAGTCAAAAGTCTTGAATCGAGTCCCTTCCAGGAGATATCAAAAGTGGCTTGACTCCAGCAAAATGGCAGCTGCTGACCTTAGCAGCTGAGGCTGCCACCAGTTTCAGCAGGCAGCTCAGAGCTACTTGCTTTTCATTTCAACCCAACCTCATGTCTTGGACCTCTGACTTGTATTGATAGATACTTAAGTGCATATCAGAAATCACTCCAGAAAGTAGTTTTCATACCACTGAGCTGCACAAAGCTGATATGAATCACCTTGAATTAAATAAGATACGCTTGCTACAAAATGCCTTTAGCATTTCTTCTAGGTCCATCTGAAAGAATGACAAATGAAAAGGGGCAAATTTCTTTCTGTTGTTTATGTAGCACCATTAGGAAAAATACAAATAAATAATCCA
Source organism: Chloroceryle aenea (assembly GCA_013399075.1). Lineage (NCBI taxonomy): Eukaryota > Metazoa > Chordata > Aves > Coraciiformes > Cerylidae > Chloroceryle > Chloroceryle aenea. The sequence continues at coordinate 27,647 of VWZY01009926.1, read as the reverse complement.
AAACACTAACATCCATCACAGATCAAATCAACACCAGTCATTAATGAATGCAGTGAACTCTAAAATATTATTAAAAATTCCTACCTAAGAACCAGGAAGCAAACATTGAAAAACGCAGCCCTTGATGTTAGAAATGTGCAATGCAGGCTCAAGTGCCAAGAAGTCCCTACAGAAACAGCTTTTTAAAGGGACCGTAATTTGCCATAGGTGTTTGCAGCCTTACAGTGAAGTAGGGCAATTCAGCACTTCTCTACACCCTAATGAGGGGAAATGGGAAAGTTTGGCTCTTCTTGGAAGTGGAGTTGCTAGAGTTACTAAGACAGCAATAACCATTGCAGTGATTGCTTGTGAATTAAGCAACTGGGGAAAGTATAAGACACCCAAAACCAAGCCAGAGGGTAACAGTGCAGCAGGGCACAAGAAGTATGGTTACTCCCAATGCAGTATTTCATACTGGTCAGTTCAGCCCAGCAAGCATTATGGTATCATACTTCTTCCATAAAAACTCTATGTGAAATGTGTTGAAAAGGGTGTCACCATTATTTTTTGTGATGCAAACTGCATGGAGAGGGTCTCCTCTTTAAGATCAGTTACTTAGGACATAAAACAGTTGATAAACTACCTAGTAGAGAAAAAAAGAAGGAAAATACTTAAATGGTTGACATTAAGGTTGAAAATGTACAATGTTAAATAGTATCTGGCATGTCTACAGCTCTTACATGAATATGTTACATGTTTTCATTTGACAACTCTGTGAAGAGCAATATGTGAACAAATAATCTGAGAAACAGATTTTTCTCTTACCTATCTGGACCGGTTCTTTGCCATTGCAACAACACCAGATTAGGCAGAAGATCCAAAATGACCTCCCCTTTTTTATTTCCATCTTGCCATGAAGCGGTAACTTGAAAATCCTTCCAGGGAAGTGTTTTTTTCTTGGCTTATAGGCAGATTTTTATAGTCCAGAAATTTGGCGTGAGAACAAAACACTGATGGCAGGGTCCCTGAAAGGTGGAGCTTCATTCAATTTTCTTTCAGTGGTTCATATTTAGCACCCAGCAACCTCCTGTCTTTCAGACAAGACAGGTATCCAGGTCTCCTGCTATTTAAGAACACAGAAAGCTGTCCTTGGCTTAGTTCTTTCTTTAAGATATGTCCCCCACCCCTACAGTATCGCTTTTTCTTTGGCAACAATAGTTTTTCTTTTCCATAATACTTGATTAATTACAAGCAATTAAAAGCCTTCTTCCAGAGCTTTTCTCTGGCTTGCACATCAGCTCAAGAAAAAGTGCTTTTTGCCCCTGCTAGATTGATGGCTACTTCTAAATGTTAGAGAAAAAAATATTGTTAAGGTCAGGCATAATGTATGGTTTATTTAGAACAAAAACCTTTGGCAGGAGGGCAATGTCCTCTAAGAAGTGTATCCAAAATACCTTACAAAAAAGGCCAGAGATTTACTGCTTCAACAGATGAGGAATGACATTAGTCCATGAAGTGCACACTTCTCTCCTCTACTGCACAAATGGGATTTTATGGCACCAGTCAGCCATGGGAAGTTAATTTATTCTTTACACACACAGACATGGTGATGTCTCCAAACAGCATAAGGCAGCAGTGCCTGAGTCCCACCAAAATGTACACCACAATTCATTACTTCATCTCCTAAATTATGCTGCTGCAAAGGGGTCCCTTGGTGCTCTAAAAGTGCTTTAACACCCTGTCACATACCCATAAAAATTTCCAGCAGGCACAGTCATGAGCTGATCTACATTCTGCCGTAGGGCAGCTCTTAGATATCCTGTTGCAGATGTTTGATGTCAGTAATTTTAGGGTCTCTTCTGGAGATTTACTTGCTCTGTTGGCACAAGCTGACCTAGCATTTCTTCACCTCAGCTGCGCTGTGGTGGAACTGCTCCTGACACAAAGGAAGTCTCTCACCTAGTCCCAGAAAATCTAATGGGTTACAGACATTCCCAAACTTTCAACTGCTCCATGACCCTTTGGGAATACACTAATACCAGTAGTAAGTGGGCACAAACACAGTTTAAAGTTTCACCCTTGCTGCAAGTCCTCAGGTTGAGTCTGTCCATGCACTCACTGGGAACCCTTTTTATCTGGTTGTCAGATGGTAGGCTGGTCCTTAAGACCTGTGTCTTGCTCACTCCTTTACCAAGCTATCCAGCATTTACACAGTTAAGTGTCCTAAAACTGTTCCCCCTATGCAATTATGAGCTGCTTACTAAGTGACTTACAGACTTACGGGTGCAAACATCTGCCAGATGAAGATTTGCTGCTGCTGGTGCTCTTAAGAAAATCCTGCACTAGCAGGCGAGAGCATTGTGCTGTACATGAAACATGAGTTCATGTTACCCCTTTCCCACTGTCCGTGCCCCATTAATTCCATTGTCAGTCTCACTTGAGGCAGGGCACTACTGGAAGGTAAAGTCTGTTCTTGAAGCCCTGCCATTTTGGCTGGAATACAGAACCAACAGACTTCACGGCACCGGTGATGGTAGTAATAGGCTTCTGTTGCTTTTCCCTTTAAATCACAACGCGTCTTCCTTGTGGATCTGCATCCAAATAGTTCCAAAGCAAACCAGTAGAATATCTGGCAGATAAACCAAACCACGAGAATATGACATGGTAGATACGAGGGTGATCTGAAATGGAACGCTGTGCGGCAGTAACACCCAAATTCAAGAGATTCCCATGGTAGCTTTCAAACTGAGTTCTTGTTCAGGTTGCAGAGTTAATGGTAGGTGTGGGGAAGGGTTGTGAAGCCCAGGAGAAAAAGCACGTAGCTGAATAGACCACAGACAGTGACAAAGAGCAGTTTCTTGAGGATAAAGATGGAAAGCTGAAACCTAGTTATTTTCCTAAATCAAAACTGGTGTCAAAATCCAGATGCAGAACTCTACTGAGATAAAGTCCATTTTTTTTTTAACCATGGTCCTCTTCCTTTCCCATTCCCACCCAGGCAATCAAGGCACCTATTTCATTCGTATAGGTACAAGAGCAGAAAGAATAATAAGGTTGTAGGAGTATGCTTCCTGGCACTAGAAAAAAATCCCTTTATTCCCACTGAGCCACACAAAAGCAGCAGGGAACAAAAATGAACTACCTGTCAAAGACACCCTCACTTGGAGTAGTCCTTAGATGACAAAGACATAGTAAGGCTGACCATTGCAAGTCCCTGCCCTTCATCTTCTGCATGTGGGGTGGTTCAGGGGTGTGCCAGAGTGGGCAGGGGGTTGAGGAGATAAATTATGATTTCCCCCTGCAAGCCCTGCTTAGCACTTTGGGGCCTGGGAAGAACATGAGCAGCACATGCTAAGACTGTGTCCAAGGAACAGACTAAAACACGTTATCCATTTAACCACCATCCTCTTATCTCCTCTCAGCATAGAAAGTTGTATCAGTCACCTGGGATCCTCCACTGAGAAAGGCAAGAGCATGTCTCTTGCTACTCCGAGAACCAGGAAGCCCAGTCCTCTTGCTCTGTGCGTGGCCATGTTCTTACCTCACCTTGTCTGCTCCGTCATTTTTGCCATCCCTTTGTCATTTCTTGGGGAGCAGAGTTCCTGTCAGTGACCAACCAGAGCTGCTGCTTCTGGCTTCTCCTTAGAAATCACTGGCTGCTTCAATCCCCTGCAAAGATTTCAGGGCTACTGAGAGGGGAAGGATCTTTGCATTCTAATGATGTTTTTATATTCAAGTGTGGCAACACTGAGGTTTTCAGAAGAAATACACGGGAGCTTTTCAGGAGGAAATTCAGAGTGACAAGGAGCTTATGAGTATGTTGATCACTTACCACTGAATCATTGCTATTGCAGGCACGCAGTGCTGTTGCTATTCCCCCTGCAGTGACATGCTGGGATTAATAACTCTTCCCTTTATTGGGCCCTGCGGCATAAGAGGCCTTCACTCTGCTGCAGCTGTACTAGCAAAAGGAACAATTCCTCTTGGCCCCTTTACAGCCCATTTCATGGATCATTTGCCATTAAAGGGTATGTGATTTCAGTAAATACAATAGGTAAATATTAACTCAGCTTCTTTATCACCACTGACTCAGTGGAGATAAACCATCATGAAACAACATAATCCACCAGTGACTCACATCTCATGGGTTTTGATACAAACTTGGTAAAGGGGCATAAAATTGGGGGCATCTGGTGGATTTAATACCATTCACAGCCAGCCAGGGTACTGAAGCCTGGCAGTTGTGTTGGCATCATATCCCTCTGTCAGAAGGTGATCCCATACATAATGTAAAGCATTAAGGCTACCAAGGCTTTTGTAACACACCATCCTGGGTGAGTACAAGCACTGGTTGGGTTCAGCTTGGAAATCCTCTAATATTCCAGTACATTTCAGGCAGAGCTGGTACTGCTTTTTAGAATGTGAATCCGCTATAAAGTAGTATTTTATAAGCACTGCCTAGATAATAATTACTGCATATATTTCATTGACAAGATAATGTTAGCTAGGAAAATAATTAATTTGGATTTGGTGTCAAGCTAAGCCAGAGGATAAAAACACCTGAACTTAATTTGGCAAAATATTTTACATAACTGATCTCAGAAGAATTCAAGAATAACATGGATTATATTTTTATCCTTGGTATAATCCCACAGAATTTAGCCAAAGATTTATTTGATCTATCAGGTTTGCATCCACCACATGGTTTGAAAAGTCTGTCAGGAAGTGTCAGGTGATCTGTTACAGGCAGAGGAAAGCCAAGGAATGGATCTCTGTCACTAACTGTTGATTAAAATACATGAAGAATGCCTTCAGTATTTTATTTTTGCTAGGAGATGATTAGGTGTTTTCTTATATGTTGCATTATAATGAACATAAAGCTCCTTAACCTCTCATCTTGCCATAGAGTTCCTTCACTTTTCCTGAACTAACCAAGAATATCAGTTACTCCTGTTTGCAAGGAATTAGTTCAGCTGCTCTTTTCTGGTGGTTTCTTTTGGATTATTTTCTATTTTTCTTTTATTATTTTTTTTCTTTAAGATGTAGATCTTTCAAAATCCACAACCAAGGAGTAATGACATGGCTGATTGGTGTCTGTGCACACAGGTCTTATTGACCCATTGGCACTTCCTCACCTAAGACTCCCTGCATAGAAAGTCTTCTCATCAGGAGGCTGGGCCCTTGAGCTTTTTCTACTTGAAAGACTTTTCTTTAAACAATCTTCCTGGTGAAAATTATGGAGTTATCAGAACAAACGAATCCCAGGGCCCCATGTGGAGAAGGATATGAACATTCTAAATTAAGAATAAGAACTTTACAGGTTTCAGTGTAGAGTAGATTCCACCCCTTCTTTTTTAAAGCAATTTATTTCATGGATGCCAAGACAAATCAGGAGAAGCTGCTGCATACTCAATACTAAAGTTTGTATAACCCTGAAATTACATTAAATTACACACCCAGCAACCATGTCCACCATGACTGAAAGTTACTTCAAGCCAAAAGAAAGGCAGAGAAAAGGTTGAGGTAAGTAGCTAAGCACCCTTGGCTTTTTTTTTTTTCCTAAGTTGAACTTACACAATTTCCCTGTTAAGGACCTGTTCTAAAATTCTGTCAGAGCATTTCTACTGGGCTCATAAGATCGTTACCCTTCCAACACAAACCAAGATATTTTGCAATAAGTTGCTAACTTTTGTACATCATCCTCATTTCAGAGCTTGCCTTGTCTTGAACACTGTAGCCACTAAAATCAAAGCAGTTTTGTAGGTGCAGAAATATCAATTCTCTTTTAAATTCAGATGACTATCCAGAGAGAGGAAAAACAGGCCAAAGTCTTCCCCCAGACCCCTACTTAACATGCTGCAAAAGTTAAAATTAGCCCTTTGATAGCTTGTTGCTCTTGGTGTGCTGTGTTTAGCTCAACTCCCTGTGTTTTTAAGATGGAGAAGAATGATCATAGAGCTCCCCTAATGCTGCAAACAAAGTGCAAGAAGTGCTCAGCTACCCCAGTCCAAAGGGACAGGCTATTGAAATTTCACTAGTGTGTCAGGTCACAGGCACTGTGTAAAGCCACGTTCCATGATCACAGTGCTTGTTGCCTTTTGTTTCTGCTCAAAAGAGCTGCATGAAGAAAAGGTGTTCCTCAACCCCAGCTCTGCCATACTTTCTCTCTGCTTGGCTTCTACCAAATAGAGTAGTATGTGAGTTGCTTCATTTAGTATTCAGACATTTCTTCTCCACCTTGAATCCTCACATCCATCTTTGCACAATTGGAAAATCTGGATGCTTCTCTTATCATTTGGTCAGGCTGAGATCAGTGGCCTGGGTATGGTCAGGCAGTAGATTCTTCTGAGTGAGAAGATTAGCATTTGTGTGACTAACTGAATTAGACTCTACTGACTAGTCCTTCTGTTTAGCCTTCAAAGCAAATGAGAAGGTTTTCCCTTGTCAAATATACCATATAATATGACCAGGAACAAATGTCAAGAATCATTCTTACAAGCTACTCTTTGTAAGAGTAATTGCTTATCCCTGGAAGATCCATGATTTTCAAGTCAACGCATTGGGGAGCCCATTTCTTTCTCAGCTGTGGAGAGGAGGCTAGCCCAAAGCAGATCAAAAGGTGACAAAAGTGTTTTTTGTCTTTAAACCACTCTGCAACAGAAAGACATTCCGATATGGAAGTTGTTGCACTGCAGCAATCTCAAAGATGTGTTCTGAGTTCCACTGTGTTTGGTGAGTTTTCTTAATGTCTTGCATTAAGGAAAAAAATTACAGCGGTGTTTTTCACTGTTCTAGAGATAAGATTGTGAAAGAGATTCAAGCATTTTACATATTAATGCTGAGAAAGTGGAACATTAAAAGAAGTCCAGTTCAAACCTAGCAGGTTTTAAAACGGTGATGCTGAAGAATAACTTACAAGATTTTCTACATTAGCAATGGGAATATGGCTTGAGTAGCCTGGATGGAAGTTAGTCCAGAAGGTTGCCGGTTAGGAACACAGTTGTTTGTGACAGTCTGAGAAGACTGAGTTAATTTAGGAAATTTGGTCTAGAAAGAGAACTGCTTAACCCTAATGCCTCAGAGCTTCTGCTGGGAGAAGAAACTCCAGAAACTATATATCACTATTACTGTTATTTGAATTTATTGCAGTTTTGTGGGATCTAAAGTTCCCAAGAATTTTCTTTCCTATAATCTCTGAGTTTGTAAGTCTGTTTCTGTCTCTTTTCCCAGTATCTGAATTTACTTTGCTACACAAGTTCAAACAGTGCCCAACAAGCACAGTAACTACATGATTATTTACTTAGGGCTTTACCTTTGCTAAAGTCCTTTTTTTGGGGTTTACGTGCAGCTTTGCATGTGCTTAGTTCAGTGAAGTGTCGTTTAGCAAAGTGCAGTCTAACAGTAAACATACTTAGAACTTTATCTTACCCTCCCTCTCCTACAGTACAAGACAATAATAACATAACACAGTTACATCAACTAAACAAAGTAGTTATAAGCTCAGAAATCCTCACCTTGTATTATTTGGGGGATGGTTCTTCTTGGTTTGCACGTGCCTCTTCCTCACCTCAGATGGCAGCAGTGATTTGTCCGTGTTGCTAACAAGCATTTTCCTTTCTGCCCCTGGTGTTCTCAAACTACTTGTCCAGTAACGGTTCATAAAACCTCTGCGCTCACTTTATCTTCTGAGAACTCCTTTTTAACTCCAGACACAAGATCTCACTGGATTCCTGTAAAGTCATATAAACAACACTGAAATTCTAGTGCCTCTCCAAGTAATTGTCTGAACTTCAAACTACCTTGGAGAAGACTACAACTGGGAATGACACCCACTATTTCCACAGATAAGATTCACACTGCGGTCACCTTGCTTCCAGGGAAGCATGAAACTTCCTGTAAGGAAGGCTCAAATAAGGGAGCACTTGTGTGTATCTCCCCCACATGGCCCACAGTGCAACACAACAATGAATTGTGTCTTTTTGCTTATCAGAGGGGCCAAATGTGTCAAGAGCTGCATTGAAGGCCCTCAGCTGCAGTACTCTTTACACATGTGCCAAACTCACCATCCCTGAGCTATAGCCAACCCACTCAGGTTTGCTCCAGCATTTGGTAGTGGTCTCCTACAGCCACTTCTATGCTGTGAGGAGCTTCCTAGAAGACTGCAGCTGCCTGGGAAACATTTGCTTGAGTTTGCATCTGCCCTAGAGGAGCCTGCACCTGAGGCAAGAGCTCAAAATCACAACCTCTAGTAACCAAGGCAATAATCATGCTACAGGTAAATCCCAGATCCAGCCTGTACTTGGGAATTTCAGCCTGTTTGTGTCTGCCCTTCCTTCCCCTAAAGAAAGCAGCAAGAAGTCCATGATTTGGTTTTGTTTTGTTTATCAGATGTCCAAGCAGGCTCAAGCACTTCTTTGAGGGCCTTAGGAACATGTTCAAACCCCATGCTTACAACTCTGCTCATCTCTTGCTTAGTGACAGTGCTGCAAAGAGAAGCCAAACCAAGCAGCTCTTGAGGAACCAAGAGTTAGCACCCTGATTTTTCGTGCCTTCAAAGCTTGTGTGGCTAAAAATTCCACTTGCCTCCCAAGAAGTCTTCCTCCTTTTTCAAGGCAAACCTGAAATTTCTAAGTAGCTGTAGATGAAGAAAAAGAAACAAACCCAAAATTATCCCTCTGCCACCAATGATAGGAGGGTAGACAGATTGTCTAAGAGAAAATGAACACAGGACTTGAGCATGGAGACACAACAGTGTATTAGCCACCTTGCTACCCAGCTGCACTCTGCTGGGGCTCTTGCTACTCTTCCCTTCCTGCAAGAAGGGAAATTCCTGGAGAATTGAGTCATTCTTGAAGGACAGAGGGAGTCAAGCCCATTCCCTTCCAGCACCAATGCTTTTTATGAAGCTGCAAGTGCCCCTTGCAGCAAGCCCTGCCTGGGAGACAGTGGGATCATAAGGTTCCACATCTCCTCTGAGCCCCTGAAGGGCTGACGTTGCCTTATGAGATATTTCTTTAGCTTGTCGTCTGGGTTTTCCAGATGGATCTCTGCTTGTGACCTGCAGACCCAACAGCTCTTGCTTAAGAAACAAAATGCTACATGGGATCAAGTAGGACAGGTCTCCACTTTCTTCCAAGAGGGTTCTGAACAGGAGCAAAAGTGCTGTTCACTGCCGCTACTACTCTTTTTGTAGGAATACACAGTTAAAGCTTCTCTCCTTCCTTTCTCTCCAAAAGACTATTTGTGGATTTCTCTGCTGAAAAAACTTTAATCTGTTCCATTTTGTCATCCAGTTCCAATGGAATTACAGGTGTGAACTAAACTGCAAAGCTCTAAGGTGACTAAGAGCACAGAAAGGGGTGGAGGTTTGACAGGTACAGTTTGACCTGGAACTGCCAAGCACTTGTGAGCAAGAATTTTCTGACAGCACCCGCTTGGGAACCTGCTTGTGGGCAGCAGTGACCCTGCACCAGAACTGAAGGGGCTGCTATAATCCAGAGCACTGTGAGGAGCACCATCCTGGGCATGATTCTAAATTCCTGGCAGAACACTGGGTTTTTTCAGTGCTTACTAAAAACATTCATGTTCCTGTGGGGAAACACCAATACATTCTTCTCAGAGGTAAAATCCTCTACTTCATAAAGCACAGACTCCCTTTTGGAGGTAGCTTGATTTTTGTGTCTGAATGATTGCACATTCTTAGCTGCAGACTGCCCTGCAGTGGCAAAGCCAAAATTTGCAGCCTTCCTGACTTTTCTTGCATCTTTTCATTTCCTTATTTAGAAGCTGTTTGCTTATCACTACAAGGGCGAGAAAGAGCCCATGCAAAGTACAGAACAAATGAAATAAAAAGAAGGAAGGGAGATTTTAGCCTTCAGTGTAAATACAGTGTGCAGCAAAGTCCACTGACTTGGAATATTTTATCTTTTTTTCCATAGGAAACAAGGCAGATTTCTTCACACCTTGTATCTACTTGTCTCCAGAAGTTATCTGCTGACTTCGGACAAATTTAACTGCAAGAGCAAATACCTCAAAGACAGCTAAACGTCAACAGATTAGGAGAGAAACTGGGTTTTGCAAATGACTTAAGGAAAAGTACAGCTGTAGTGTCAGCACAGAAACGGTTAGACAATGAAGAATCCTCAGAGGAGATCGACCTTGTGAATGCCCCCAGAGAAAAGTTTTAGTCACAAGGAACCTGGAGACAGAAATCCTTAGAAACCTGTACTGAAGCAGGAAACAAGCCTCATTAGTTCTGGAGCTTGCTTTATAAGTTGACAAAACTTCCTTCTTCTTAGATCAGCTACTTCTCTCCTTCCACAGAAATTAGCTCTCTAATCATAGTATTCTAAAGATGCAAAACTCCAGGAGTTTCATTTTCTGTGCATTCCTACCAGTGTCTGCATTCTAATTGTGATGAACGGAGACAGTTCTAACACACATAGAGCTGCTAAAATGAGATCTGGTGCTGAACTAGGAAGTTTCTCTGAGTCATCAGGATGACTGCATGATGCATTATTCATCTTTGGCTTTGTTCTGGCAGACAGCAGCAACTTCAGCCCCACCTTACACATTGGGTCCTCCAGATAGTGTATCTTCTGATATTTCAGTTTTAAGGAGCCAGAAATAGATACCCGTAATACTTAGGAAATACATCAGTTGACTTTCTATAACTTGAAAAAGAGCTTTTCTTCTCTTTTAAAACTCAGGCTCATCAAGACAGCACGTGAATAATCACAAAACTCATGGGTTTTGAAATGTGCTTTTAATCATTCAAAGAAAATAAGCTGATAATAAAAGGACTCGAAAGGGCTGAGCATTTGGAAGAATACAAAAATGTCATCTTCCTTTGAGCATTGTTAAAAACGATGAGAGAACAAACAGGATACAGCAACTGGGAAAAACAAAGTTCAAGAGCAATCAAGGAAGACAAGAATGGTGCATTATCCTCTTAGTTGACTTCTGCTAGATTTTCTCTCCATTTTGATACTTTCAGTGATCGCTTTGTCATGTTCTTCTGTGCTCAGCATCTCACTGTTCCATGAGCTGTTGCAGTCAGTTTCTTGACAGCTGCAGCTTTCCACATACAAATACTTGTGTGTAATGTAACGACCATAGGGGCATTTCAATTTCACTTTCTTCAGAGTGGACTTTGATTCCTTGCAACAAGAGCAGCTGTGTCTCATAGAATTGGCCTCAGCAGAATACCTGTTAACATGGAACACAGTAGCGTTACTCTGGGCCAGAAGATGGCAAACAGGTACAGATCTCCTGTGGGAATTTTGGAGTAATGTGTAAGAGTCACAGTTGTGGTTAATGAAAATGCTAAGTTCATCTGACAGAGCAGTGGTTATAACAATATGTTTTTTAAATTCATTGGTTAGTATCAAAGTAAAACATCCCAGTGAGTTCTAGGAGCTCAGCTTCCTTGGATTCCTCTCATCACCCCAGAACCGATGGATATTAAATACACCACATCAACACCAAAGGGCAGACAAAGCTCTGACCTGAATAAGAAAACTGCATAGAGAAGTGGCTACAGAGCCATCTATGTGGCATCACATCAGTAGGTGGGGGCTACAAGGCCTACAACTGCATTATGTGAATCAAAGTGCATATCCCAAACCAGGCAATGTTAACTGGAAAGAGAAACAGCAGCAATTTTTGTTCCTATCTCCCAGAAAAGTAACTTTTCCAGCCTTGTGTCCATCAGCTTCCTAAGCACCAGCAGCATCTGTAAGTATTGGGCTACAGATTATGTCAAAAGCCATCATCTTCTTGTACTCCAGTGCAGAGGCAACCACAGCAAAACTCTAAGACAATATGATATTTCAAACCACTAATAAGTCCCCTGGCTAATCGGGGTTCAACCTGAGACTAAATATCAGTTTTCTCCCATGTAAGGTGCCCTGTGTCATATTCAGTGACAGGCAGCAAATGACAGTTTCTTTGGGGAGCTTGAATTGCATTTTCCCAGTGTTTCAATACCTCAGCCACTTTCTTGTAGAATCTCTCATTTCACAGAAAAATGTACAGTCAAACCACTCTACCAATGCCACACCTAAAGTGTTTGTTTTCTCATTTCTTTACTGCATAAAAATAGCACATGTTTGAGTCTTCCTTTAAAAGATATATGTGTATTTCATTTTAGATGTTAGTTATTGAGAAGTAGCTCCTCAGCTGATGAGCATCAGGTCTGGCTGCTCTCTGGGCTCATTCCCATCACAGGAAATAATCCATGTTCTTTTGTGGTGGTTTCTAGCCAAGGCGGTCTGACATAAATGACAGACAAGCCAGCTCCTAACAGATGAACTGCTGTCTGAATGCCACAGCAATTCCATACACTTTTCTGCTTTCTATTAAGACAAATCAAATTTCATGATTTTGTGCCCACAATTTGGGCACAAATTTGGGGAGCTGATAGTTCCAGATTTTCTTCCATTCTGAAGCCTACCTATTTACTGTTCCTCTTATATAAACAAGCTCAGTGCCAGCAGAATTGAAATCTCATTGTCTGATCAGTTTACTTACAGCGAGAAGGTACCACATGTTCCTTCACACTCAGTCAAGTTAACTCTGTCCAAGGAACGGCAGCCCCTGTAGATGATGAAGTCTGTTCTTTCACGGACAGTGCACGGTGTGGGACTTTGTAGAGGTGCACCTACAGGGAAAGATCAGAAAATGCTTTCAGTGAAATAGTTCCAGAAGTTCCTTGCCGTTAAGCACTCTCCAAGCTTCACTAATGCACTCAAAGCATTGTCTTAAGCGGTCTTCTTGCCACAGTAGCAACTTTCCCAGAGAAACCAGACAGTGAGTGCTTGGAATAATAAGCACAAATATAAAAGCATCTATTTAAATACAAACATATCAGCTGCTAGGGCTGGAAAATGGATTGATTTAAGAAATAAATTAATTCTCTGTATTGTTGATTCAGGTACAGTGGCATACTTACAAGTTTTGCAACATCCGTTAGGTAAGAATGTAATGGTTCCCTAAAAGAACAAAGAAACAGTAGAAATAATATTATTTTTCTTTCCCTATATTAAAGGGGCTTCTAGGCCAGTAACTGAGGAGAGCAATTCTTCAATGGCTAGAAATAACCAGTGAAAACTGTTGCATTGATCTGAATAAGCAAAAGTAACACGGTCATTTCCAGACTTGAAATCTATCCATTTACAAAGGATTGTGCAAATGAAGATAATGCTTTGAAGGAAGTCTGTGGTTAACATCATGCACTTTTTCCTCAGAAAAAGTTTCAGAAAACGTTTTCTCAGAGACTTCTGTATTTGGATGGGGACCATGCATGGGGTTACTGGCAGCCGACTGACTGAGCTGCTTGTGTTTCTGACATTAAAGAAAGCGCGGTTCTTGTTCAGGAGGGACCCCACATGAAGCAGTCAGCGAGGACTCCACCTCAGTGCTGACCAGTGTTTTGGCTACTGAGAGACAGTTGAGAGTTATAAGCCTTGAACTCTCACCCAGATATCTTATTTTATACATTGGATAGCTCTGTGCATGGATGTAGCAGAAACTTTTGCCCTTGGGACTGAGAAACTTTGGTGAAATTTCATCAGGGCTTGATGTGCTTTTTGTGGCTAGTTAGGTGGCTGAATTAAACTGAAGTAATCTCTGCATTGAGCAGAGGATAAGTTTTCCAGATTTACTTACAGGTTTGCAGCTGTCCTCACTGAATGCTGGGCAGGTAATCTCAGATGTGGAGGAGATAAACTGGTTGTGGACATATACACAGCTATAAATGGTGCAGTTGTTGTAAGGATCATTTTTAAACTCTCCAGGCTGCAAGCAAAATACAAAATTTAATAAGGAAAGATGAAGAGAGCTCAGAAAGAAATTTCCCTGTCCTCTGATACTAACTTTCCTCTTCTTTCCATAGCAATTATTTTTTAGGTTAACCCTCATTTTGGATAAAGATCATGACATCATTTCAGTGTGACATATGTGGAGAGATTTTCAAGTCTTTCATGGGATTTCCCTTTGGAAAGAGAGTAACTGTGTAGAGTATGTTACAGTTATTAACAAAATCACCCATGTCTAGGGAAAGCTAAACTGTTATATGGTAATTAAGAACAATCATAAACTTTTACCTTACAGGAGCAATAAAATGGTTTCATGCACAGGCTTTACTAGTGTTTCTCAGTACACATAAGTTAAATAATATAGAAAAGCCCAAGCTTCCAGAGGTTGCAAGAAAAACCCTTCCAATTATATTGGATTTGTCATTCCAGAAGAATATTCCAGAAAATTTGATTTCATGAGACCTTCCTTCAGTCCAAAATACTGTAGATATGTCTTTATTTTAGGTGAGCCTCTGACCTTCCAGATGCAAACTTGCACTAAGCCTTGTCACCAAGAAGCAAATGTTCCCTCTCTGAAAGGGGGAAACTTCACAAAATTGGTAGAGACATAAGCTGTAGAGCATACTTACACTCAAGATGAGGACAGAATTGCTTGCAGTATGTATAACACACTTAGTCTGCACACATCTTCCACAACATTCATCTTTCACTGGTTGAAGTTCATATCCCTGGATAATAAAATGAATTAAAAATTAATGCACTAATTGGTTATGCTTTGAAACACACTCTAGATTTGTGCCTTTTACACCTCTCTATGTTCCAACCCAGCAGAAGACAAGTAATAAAAGCAGGTTGTGGATAGACTAAATTAAAGCACTGTAATAAATATGCCAAATAAGTAAATATCACTCCATTAATCACCAAATCACAGAATAGTTTGGATTGGAAGGCACCTTAAAGATCACCTAGTTCCAACTCCCTGCCATGGGCAGTACACCTCCCACTAGACCAGGTTTCTCATTCAGCCTGTATGCATGTTTGGGACTGCCCCAACCCAACACAGGACCTTGCTCTACAGAACCTTCCCAGCTAATTCTGCCAGTGTGAAATGAATAGTGGAAATTACACAGTCCAGCAATAGATTGCCCAAGGACATTTGGTATCCACACTGGATCTGGACTTGGAATTGCTGTTCCCTGTCCTTTGCTTATCTCACTTATTCATCAAACTGCTTTTCATTTCCAGGGGCATTTTGGAGTTTTATTTAAGTTTCCCACTTACTGGTTGACATTTTGTGTTGCAGGGAATGCGTTCACATGAGATGATATTCAGTTGAGTGCTGATGTTAATTTTGTTAGTACAGAAACAGTTATGACACTTATCAATGAAGACTGGGGAATTAGGCTGTAAATTTTAAGGAAAAAAGGTTCATATATTAATGAGATATGACATGTGTGACAGACATTTCTTAATTTCCAAGAAATCTATAAGCCAAGCAATAGAAAAGGAAACAATCATGAAGACTATTGGAGAGATATTTATCTAGCCATTTATGAAGACAACATTTTCAATACTGAATTTAATTTAATGTGTGTCTTTAATGAAGTCCTAGATAGCAATTATAAACTCAGATATAAAAAGAACAGGTGTAATGGAAACATCTGAAGAAACTAATTACTAGACCCAACAGAATTAATTAGGAATCTAAGTCTGTTTAGAATATTTACAGGTCTTTGCATTTTTGAAAGCTGTGTCTTAAACCTGCAATAATATGCTGACAGTAAATGTGGACTGACTTTTTAAAATGCATGCACACTTAACTCTAACCCAAAATCTTTCTCTAATAAGCACATCCAAAAAAGTCTTCAGTCTCTTTCACACCCAGCAACCTTTTCAGCAGAAATTTAGGCTTTGTGAAATTAATGAACTCCTGGCAGGAATTTGAATATCTTTAAAATATTGATTGTACTAGATAAACCTCTTCCCAGCACTCTTGATAAACTACATAAACTGCTCTTTCAAGCATTTTCAGAAGACTGTTGAAATAGAAACTTACCAAGAACTCAGCATTCTGATGTACACAAACCCTCTTGGGAGCTGTTAACAAGCAAGGAGTTAGGTGGTTATACAGGGGGAAAAAAAATGTCTTCACCCCACTCTAGTCAAACTCAAGTTTTCAACAATGA
Source organism: Chloroceryle aenea (assembly GCA_013399075.1). Taxonomy (NCBI): domain Eukaryota; kingdom Metazoa; phylum Chordata; class Aves; order Coraciiformes; family Cerylidae; genus Chloroceryle; species Chloroceryle aenea. The sequence continues at coordinate 11,665 of VWZY01009926.1, read as the reverse complement.
ATCACTATACATAAGGTCAAATACATTGGTTATTTCCCATTGGTGGCAGCAGATATGATATATAAAGGACAAACACTGCATTTGCAAAAAGGGAGAAAGATTTGGCCCAATATACATAGTCCAGTTCATAGCCAAGAATTGTCCACTTCACAGGTACAAGTAATTCCTTGCTTCAATTACCAAGAACAAAGCAGACTTTGCAAATCTATCTTCTACTGAGGATGCTTACAGGGACATTTTGCTAGATTAAGCTGAGATCAAACTCCCAGTTAATTCTGTAGCTGTTCTTTCCATATACTGACAAACAGGAAAATTGAACCTCAGCCACCTGAGCTATATCTGGTCTTGTAGTTTTTCCTCATAACCACAGCAGTAGTAACCAGTGTTAATAGTAACAGATTTGTACAGTCTGACTCTGTTCAGGCTATTACATACAGAGTGATGCTGAACTGCATAATATATAATGATGATCTTTGCAATATATTTCCAAGCGACTTACCACAGTCGTATACAGGACAGCACTGACCACTGGGAATATGAGAATGAACTTCAAATCCCAGTGGACACCTGGGAGTTTCAGCTGAGCACAAGGTTGAATTGCATTCTGAAAAAAAGGAATAGACCAGAAAGTTCACTAAATCACAGCTACTAGACATAGGCATCTATCAAGGCATTTAGGACAGGCTTTACATTGCTATGTAACAGTCCAGATCCTCTCCAAATAAAACATTTTTTTCCTAGTAAATCCAGGAACTAGACTGGGGAATTACTCTAGTTTATGGAACATCTTCTACAATGTAATTGGCAAGTGTTAAAAAATTATCACAATTCTTTCCAGAGAAGTAGTGGACAATTGTTACCGTCTCCATTGTCACAGGCAACTGTCACAAAGTGGAAAGTCACAGAATTTCATAGCCTATCTGCATTTTACTTAATTAAAATGTGGTCCTGAACTTGAGAGCTATAGATTCAGGTGAATAGTGAATCACTGCAATACTAAAACATATTTTCCCTAACCCTGGGCAAGATGATTTTTAAAAGCATGAGGGAAGATACTTTTCCTGACTCTGCTGCAGGTGTTCAGTTCTCTTTTCCTTTCCAGTACTAAAAGGTATAGAAAGACCAAAAACAAAAGTATGAACTTACTGCAGGTGATAAGGGGGCAGCAGGAGTCTTCAGGATTGACTTCGTGGACCTCATAGAAGCCTTCTCCATGACAAGAGGTAAAATTTTGTTTGGGACATTCATGAGGCTCACATACAATGCCACTTCCACCTTCCAGGCAAATACAGTCCTGACAGTCTACTGTAAATCTTTCCCCAAACTGCCATTAAAGAAGATAAAGTGAGTGTTTAAGTAGTTATAAATTAAAAAGAACAGAAGTGAAAACAGGAATGAAAAGTTGGGAGACCACAAAACATGACTGCACCAGTGGAGACAGCCCTCATCTCCCCACCTCCAGCCTCTACTTGAACTACAAAAGCGTACGGCAGCATACCTCTCTTGGAATCATATCCACACCAACACAGCCTGTGAAAATATCAAAATAAATTCCCATTACCACTCATCTAACAGAAGTTATCTCTTTTATATGACATATGAGTACTGCATACAGTTGGATCTATGTTGCATACAAGAGAAGGAAACATGAAAGAGGAAAGAAACATGTCTCCAAGTGAAGCAATAAAACTCACCGCAGGTTTTCACGCAGACATCCACAGCAGAGTCATACAGCATGGTGCCATTAGGACAGAAACATCCTTCTACTTGCTTAGTTGAAGTCTCATTTTGCTGACTACATGAGACAAAGTGTTCAGAGGAACACCATTAGTGTCATAGGCACACAGAGGAGGATTATGCCAAGTAATCTTTCACTGAAGATAGAGCAGCTAATGGTCTGCACATCTGAGATTTTGGGTTGTCAGTGTTCATGTCTGGTGTAGCCAAACAACATAAACATACAGCCACCCAGACTGAGGATATGAGAACATTGGTGCCAAGTTGGACAGTCAATTTCAGACATGACAGGAGGTTGGTTTCTTTCATTCAGCTATGCATTAGATATGACTGAATAGTTACGTGAGCTATAACTAACAGCAAAGGAACTATTTACCTTGACTTGCAGGTTATCTCTGTAGTAGGACCACATGCTCTGTATTCTTTAGTTGCAGGGCAGTTATAAGCTGGAATGAGAGAATAAAAGGAGGAAGATCTCAGTGATGATACTATATAAAAGCCCCGTGACCTTTATCTAAGAAATTAAATACTGACAACTCATTTTTTTTCTATGCATCTTTGATAATCCTGAGAAGAAATGAGAAAGAAAAAAACAGAGCCAAAACACTCAACATATATCAGACTCATGTCTCTGAATGGAATTATTTTATGCAATTTAGCCACAGAGCTATAGCACCATGCTTTACATTAAGGGGATAAAACCAAGAGTCTACACCTTGATCACAATTTTTTGCATCATTTCATTCTCTTTTGCAGAAGTTCACAAAGGGAATTGTATTCCTACCCTCTGTCCTCTTACTGCAGCTAAAAATTAATGTCTATGTCACTAAACACAGACAATGCCTGCAAAACAAAAAAAAAGTGCCTGTGTACAAGAAGGTATTTACTGATACAGATGTTTCTGGCACAGTCAATAAATGTCTATTTTTTGCAGGCTCATTTTCATTTCCATTGTTTAAAATGTTACCTGCAAAATTACTTCAGGAAAGCCAGTGGTGTGTTTTATTGGTGTCTTCTTTATTAGGAAAGCAATATGACTTATGGTTAGGACATCCCATATAAGCTTCACTAATAGTTCAAGACAAATGGCCAAATACTTACAGCAAACACCATTCGTATGGCTTCTCCAGTCAATGCATACACCTTGGTCAGCACAGATGGAAGCGTAGATCTGCAGACTTGAGCACTCCAGGTCTAAGCTGGGAAGTACACAGCTATCAAAAACGCAGGCTCTGTAGTACATGTCAGGCTGGACAACATCATGGCACGGCTTGAACACGCTAGAAACAGAAACATTTATCTTTGTTAGCTACTGAATAATCCATAAATTCTTTAACATGCTTAACATGTCATAATGTGGCAAAAGTGGTGCTTAAGGAGATGTGAACAAGGCCTCTTACTGAGAGATTTTTGCTAAGAGCACATACCTAGACTGTAACCTTTCAACATCTCAAAGTTTTCTCCCCTCACCACACAACACTCAGACACCAGTATTTTCTGTCCAGGAGTCACATGAATATTATCAAGTGGAACCATGAACTACTTTTCTAAAGAGATGTTGTTTAAATTTTTTTTGGTTTTGTTTTTAATTTTGACAAGACATTCTACACATGAAGAACTCTGATTTCAGTTGCACTCTGTTGTGTCCTAAGTGAGTGTGGGAAAAGGCAAGCATACACAGTGAAGGGCAGTGAACATAAAACATGAGAACATCAAGAAAGGTTAATATAGCAGCCAGAGGGTTGAAAGCACCCTACCTGCAAAGAATGACAGCTAGAAACCATAAAAGGAATGGAAGCAACCCACAAAGCTACAAGAAATGGAACAATAGCTACAACCACTTTTTATTGAGAAATTAACCCTAAAATTGCCACTTAAAGATCAAAGGCCAGAGTAAAGTTACCTTCCCCAAAGAAGCTCACAGATGGCAGATTCTTTGCAAGGGGTTTCTGGGGGGATGGTAGGTGGCACCGTAGGACTGAGACCTGGAGAGCACTGTGGTTTGGAAGGATCTACGACTTGCCAGTGATCTGCCATGTTTTCACAGTTATCTGCAAGACTTCCATTTGGCAGCCTGCAGTCATCTGCTGTGTTGTTATTGCAAGTACCTAAAAGAGGCAAGGAAGGAAGAATTCACTCACAGATTGGTTATCAAACTCCATTCACTTTTGTGGCAGGGCTGTCATTTACCCATTTCTGGTTTTCTGAGAGCACAGAAATGACAAGAGCAAGCCTTACCGCACTGTCCTTGAGTGTTGTTGCCAAACAGGCTGTAGGGCATTCTGATAGAAAAGGACAAGCCGTTGTAGGTCACATTCATTTTTAGTTCAGGAATCTCCACTACACGGTTTATGCCTGACTCATAGATGATCACACCAAATTTCTTGTAAGGTAAAGCCACTACCTGTTTGTTTACTGTCACCTAATAAAAAAAAAGAAAACAGAAAAGAGACGTGTATTTAATTTGACTACAGAAACCACCTGATCGCTTGTAACTTTGGATTGGAGATAGAATGCAAAGGCAAAAAAAATGTGCTCTTAGTTTGCAACAAGTGTTTCTGTATTTCCTTTTATGTTACTGGAAAGTCAAACTTTTCTTCTCTAAGCCAAAGAACAGGCTTATCAGCCACTGCTAAACTGGGCTAAAATTCAGAGTTTAAACCAGCTAAATTCTAACGATCAACAGGTTTTTTGGAATGACTATGGCCCTGTGAAGGTGTAATAAAACATTCTCAGTTCCTAGAGCACACAGTTTTAACTTTCTTTGCATAAAGGGAAATTAAATGAAAGAAGTAAGCCAAAATCAGTATTATTTATCTAAATACAGTAGCCATGATGTACCTATGGAACTAGCACTACTACTTTTACTCAGCATTGGTAGATTTCCCTGCTTTGGAGAAAAAAAGAGGTCTAGATGTTACCAATTTTCAACAATATGCTGCAACCTAACTTGTAATATTCCCACATAGTCAGGTACAAAAATAAATCAAACAAACCCCACAAAAGCCTAAAACCAAACATTTCTCACCCAGTTTTGAAGCCCCAAAGTCAGGGCATCATGTTTATCAATGCAATGAACACATAAGAGCCCCTATTCTGAAAGATTAGAAGGGAGGTACCAATCAAAGCTAGTAATGGTACTTTTAAAAAATGCTTAAGTCCAGTGTTTTATTTTTATGTTTAGTTTATGTTGCATCTTCCTGTTCAACATAATTAGTATTAATGTAACAAAAGGAAAGAATAAATTTATTTTATATTCTTAACTCATAGCAATTTGTATGCCTTTGCATATTTAGCAGAGATAAGGCACTCTTATCTCTGCTAAGAGGGGAAGAAGTTGTAGATATTTTTCCCCATATTCAGAGTCAAAAAGCTGTCTTTCAAAGCAGTCCTATTTTATAATGTGAGCAGGGATTAAAACTAAAACAGATTCCTTTTACATTATTTGGTTTCCTAACACTATGAATGTAATTATCAGGTTGATGGTGTATTAATATTTTCATCAAGAAATCAAAAAGTGACATTCCTCATTACCTCCACTTGCATACTGTTTGGTTTGACTGTTGCTATGTGCACTTCCTGAGTCTCGTGCTTCACAATGAGCGTCCGAGGACAGGAGACCAAGTCCCGTGAATCGCAGTGGTAGTTATCAATGTAGACACCAAAGTTGTCAACATTCTTATTGATCTCTTCCACGAGGACGTATGTACAATTCCCTTGAAAGCTGTAGTACAGCCCATCAAAGGTTTTGTAATGTGGGTCTCCCCAGCCCATACAATAGCCTAGAAAAACCACACAGCAGGGTTAGCTTCTTATGGCAACACACGGAATCAGATCAGACTGCAAGCAAAACCTGTAGTTGTTGGATTCTTCTTGTCTAACTTCAAGCATTTAAATTTGTAAAGTGTACACGTCAACGCATGTGCTCACCAACAACAGAGAACAGCAGGCATTTTCAGGGCACAGTTCACCTGACATTTCTGATAGACAACTCAGAATAGGGTGAACTGCACCCTAGATATACCTTTGCTCTTGATGCAAGTATTGCTCCTACAGGAGGGAAAATATTCCGCAGAATATATACTTACAGTCACACTCCCAGTGCCAACAGCAGCCGTCCTTATCCATGACCGGCACCGGAGAAAGTCCATTGACACATGTAGGTTTAGGAGGTGGATTACAGACTACAGGAATCACCTGGACCTTATCATCTTCTATACACACTGCTTTAACGCATTTACAGAGCCACCACGATTCACCCGGCTGTGTTTGGAAAGAAGGGGAAAGGAGAAGAGAAAGAGACACCTTATGAAACAGACTGACAGCAGTTACTCCTGAATATTCTTTCCAGCGTTTTAGAATGCCCTGTGTATTGAGAATTTTGTCCCCACCAGAAGTCTGAAAATGAAAGGAAGGTGCAGCAGCCAGCACCATCAAAGCCTGCAAGATGAGCTAGCACTACTGAGAGCTGCTGAGAGAAAACATCACTTACACAAGTCAAGCCAGTAACCTGAAGTGGGAATTGCCTCTTTTCATATCAGCTCTCTAGAATTAGATGTCTGATCTAATATCATCTAGACTCCCTCTCTGATCAACAACGAAAGACATTGATTATTATCAGTGATCAATACATGATCTATTCCCTTCCATGGATGCCTAGAACAGTTTAACAGCTAAAGCTACAGTGAACACCAGCTATCTGGGTAGTAATATCCAAGGTGATTATGTGCCTGCATAGTAACTGAATGCATTTTTTGTCATGTTTTCTTTTATTTTCTATCTTCCACCAATTTTTCTGACATGCACAATTTTTATCCCTACAGATCTACTGAGCAGGTTGGTAGTCATCTAAGCAGTGAGGAGGCTTTAGAAGTGCAAACTATCAGCTTGTCTGTGTCAGAGGTGGAGGGTTGCAAAAAGCTCAGCACTCTGAGTCAAATTTCACAAACATTTGAATGCAGTGATCTGTTTCACAGTCCTCTCTTGAAAACAAACTGTGACCAAGTGTGATTCATTCCAAAGGGATGTGATTCATTCCTTCAGCCCTGTGGTTTCATGCTGGGCTGCACTACACACACAAACAGTTTTTCCCCACTCTGAATCTATCCAAAAGCAGAAACAGAAAAGGTAGTTTAGCACTACTTAGGTCTTGCTTACCTCTTCATCAAAGCTATCCTACAATACAGAGAAACGCTGAGGTGTGATGTAACTCCTTGAAGAAAGCCTTTTTAAAACTACCCTTGAAGAACTAATAGCAGTGTGCAACCTGTCCCACTGAGTATCATTTGAAGTCGTGCTGATCCCCAAGAAAGGAGGAAGAAATAGAATGGACCAATACTTTCTTTTCTATCCAGATTAATACCAACACCGTATGTTACTAATATTGAAATTATGTGCCTGGTCTCCATTGAAAGCAGAGATGCAAAAAAAACCCTCATAAAAATCTACTCACCGCATAAGTTTCATTAGGAAAAATAGTGCAATTTTTTCCAGGAGTTGGAGTACTGAGTGGAGTAACTGTACTATGCGTAGAGCTTCCTGGAATGGTGACTGCAGTTGATGCAGTTGAGCCAGGGGAATTAGTTTCAGAGGTGCTGGCAGTTGAAGTGCCTACAGTAAATTCACTAGAGGTTGTTCCTGAAGAAGTGGTAAAGGATCCTGTTGGAGTTGTAACAGAGGTAGTGACTGGCACAGGGCTGGTTGACCCTGGCGGTGGTGATACGGTGCCATGGGATGTAGGCTCTGAGGTGGATGGTCCCAAAGTTGTGGAGGTGGTAGCAGGTGATACTGTGGGAGTAGTGCTGGTTGCAGTGGTTGTCAATGGGCTACTGGTTTCCGTTACCATCGTGGTGCTGTAAGGAGGGGATGTTGATGTCATTGTTTCAGGCGTTGTATTCTCTAAGACAGGAAGAAAACACAGTATATTAATTTATATTAAACAGACAAATTGCATTTGCTGTTAACTTCATTTCATTTTCTAATAAGCAAATACAATTAAACAAAGCTAATCATAGGGCGTTTAGATAGGAATAAAGCAGAAACTGCTTTATTAATGGCTTTTGCATAACAGAACAATTATTAAAAAATATATAAAATCTACATCTAGCATGGGAAACATTCCTGTAAGCGCTGTATCATCAGTCGTGTTGGATGGACCAGCTGTCAGTAGTGCTAGGACTTTATACATCAGAGAAGAGTTTAGCTACCCTTAACCCAGAGGAATTCATCAAGTCAATCAATGAAGGCTTTGGTTGATTCTGTATTGCTGTTACGCTATGCTCTGTGGACGGACCACTGTTCAACGTGCTGCTTCTTGTGGCATGTTCATACCAGCGTTGGCCATGCCCAGTCATTTGATTCTACTAAGACTGAGCAGTTGCTGGAGCAACCTCTGCTCCACACCTAACTCACAGGCCTTTAAGGCTACTCACCCACAAGCTATTTTGCTGTGCTACAAACCCTAGAGCACTTTCCTGCTTTTTCCTTCTCATGTGACCAAGCCTGTTGTCATTATGGGCCCTAATACAGGCTCCTTCAAAATTGTTTTTTATAAATTATTCATGATACCCAGAGGTCAGTCTCAGAACCATCTGTGCTTTCACTGCATGATGTAGGAAACACACATGGTAGATGGAGAAGCACTGAGCGCATCGGAAGAGTGAAGTCATAATGCTGGAGGGTAGGAGGAAGTAAGATACACTGCTTCTGCCCACACAGTCCACAAGGACAGTCTTTCAACTAAAATTAATTAATTAGAGTGAGGATGGGCAAACTCCTCCATTCTCAGAAGGAAAGAGAGGATCAGATGCTGCACTGTCAGAGAGGCAGATTCACTGGGACATTCTGGGGGTCTCACACTGCTGATTTCCTTCCCAGCAGTATGGGGTAAGCTGGAAAACAACCCTCATGGGAATACTGGAAGAACTTGGCTGCCCACGGCTTTAGTCCATAGCTAGGGGCAGCCCACGGTCCAAAATTTTTCCCCAAATCCTGCAAGGGAAAAACTTCAGAGCTTCCTACAGACAAAGCTGTAGGTGAGGGGTAGTAGTGGCCCCAACAGTGCCCGAAATGACAGTGCCACAAACCCAGCCCCACTCCCGTTGCACAATGCGGGTCCTGGTGAGTACATTCTCTCCAGCTGAAGGACAAGGTCCAACAGCAGCAAAAGCAAGACTTCCCAGCATTTCAGTGTCTGTCTAAGCTAGGCAGAGCCATAAGCATAAGAAAAACTCCTGATGCTCCCAGTAATCAAAGAAATGAAATTGAGAACCAGAAACCCATTGTAACCTCACCCTCTGAAATGAGAGCTCAGTACAGGACCCACTCTACTCCACTCTGGTGAGATCCCACCTGGATGTACTACTATCCATTATCCACTACTCTTGAGGTCCCCAGTAAAAAGGCATGAAATGGTTTGAGATGGTTCAGAGGAGGAGACAAATATAACCCCCCCCATCCTGTGAGGACAAGCTGAGAGAGCTGGAGTTATTCAGCCTGAAGAAGTGAAGTCTCTGAGGAGACCATATTCTAGCCTATCACTATATAAGGCAGCAATAGAGACTTTTCTCTAAAGCCTATAGATATAAGACAAGAAGTGATGACTTTAAACGGAGAAAGAGTAGGTTTAGATTGGATTTAAGGAAAAAATTCTTTATGACGAGGGTGGTGAGACACGGAAACAGGTCTCCCAGAGAAGCTATGGATGCCCAGTCATTGGAAGCCTTTCAAAGTCAGGTTGAATGGGACTCCGAGCAACCAGATGTAGTGAAAGATGTCCCTGCTCACTGCAGGGGAGGCCTGACTAAAAGGCGTTTAAACGGGTCCTCTCCAACCCAAACAATGCTATGATTCACGGGTACTTCAGAAATTTACATCAACTTCCTCAGAATGCAAAAATTAAGGCGCCTGTAAAGTTGCCAATAAACCCTGATTTCTCCCCTAGCAATGCCCCGAATGACAATGCAGCCAGAGAATTACCTTGTCCTTGCGAGGTCGGGGGGCTAGGGTGAATGGTGACGACTGTTGGTGGTGGAATCGTGCTCGCAGTAGTTGTGTAAGGCGTTGACACAGGAACCTCAGTCGTCGTACCCTGAGTGCTGCTGGTGCTAGGAGGTACTGTGGCAGTGGAGGTGC
>VWZY01009924.1:142510-157483 GCA_013399075.1 Chloroceryle aenea | reverse complement strand
GTCTTATCTTTAGCAGTCCCAGGGTTGTCCCTCTGTCCTTTCGATTCTCGTTTAAAGCCCTCTCAGGGAGGACCACTAACTCCTGTGAGAAGATCCTTTTCCCATGCTTAGGTGTACCTCATGTCCTGCCAGCAGTCTTGGTGTTGAGTACACTGAGTCATGGTCAAAAAACCCAAAGTTCCATCAGTGGCACCAACCCTGGAGACAGGTATTAATCTCTGAGATTCTCCAGTTTCTTCCCTCATCATTTTGTGTCCCTAGCTGGATGGAAGAAAAGATTACTTGGGCTCCCGAGTCCTGGATTAGTGTCCCCAGTGCCCTAAAATAATTCTTAATTTCAATGTCCTAAGATCTTTATATGCTCCATTGAATGAGAAATTTGAAAGAGCTCAGTAGTATATGAAATAAATAGTAGTATTCCAGGTGTATTTCAGAAAAAAAGTTTATTTTAAGTTTTGAAAGCATTCTCTGTTTTCTGTTTACCTGTAAAGTGTCCTAGTATTTTGTTTGATCATCACAGACAGAACATATTCCTGCAGTTACACGAGAAGACACAGTCTTCCTACTGTGTACTTCGGTGACTCAAATGTATGTGTTTGGGTTTTTTAAACTCTATTTAATCATTTCAACAAAATATGCTTTATACATTGTACAAAGTTAGCGTATGGTGACTGCATTAAGGAAAACATCAATGTTCTCACTCATAAAGAACAAAAAGAAATTGGAGGTGTATAGATATAAGGAAAGCATTTGTTTGATACATGTGTACCCCTGGCCTACTCACTTGCTGAGCAATATGAAAAGTAGAAAAGGCCTGATGTTGTGGAAGCACTGGTTAACAAGATTTAAAACATCAGTGTGTTATAAACACTATCTGAGTCACAAATACAAAACATAGCCAATGCTAACTACTATTAAATAAATTGTCCCTATCCCAGCCAAAATCAGTGCACTACTAAAAATCATTTACATTGTAATTTTTCATACTAAGCAATAAAAGTCTCAATGCATAATTGACATGAAGGTAGGCAAAATCTGCAATCCATGCTAAGGTTCACAATATTCATGATGATGATACAGAATGGTATGTGCATTCTAGATTATTAAGGATATTAATACTAGTGACTAAATAGTTTCTAAAATTATGAAAAATAATTAAATTTCAAATATTGACAAGTATTTGATAGAGTAGAGCATTGGGGTAGAAGCTATTATATTATTTTTATTTAAATTCCTCTTTTAAGGTACAGCTGTTACAATTAATTATTGTTATATTATTATTTATTATTCTATGTGTATATCATTACCCAATAACTATTTCACACAGTGAAGTGTACCTGGAAAACATGAAAATAGTACCTGGAAAACAAAATTCCATTTAAAAAGTCCTGTATGGATAAGTAGGTTAAATGTTAATTGACTGGCCTTTTGATTGCATAGATATTAGAAAGTAGTAAGCCACAGCTGACTAGGAATTATTCCTAATACCACATTTATACTGCAATTCTCATAAGGTCTTACCTACAACTGTTTTTCTTTCTAAGTACTTGCTCAGATATTGTATGCAATGATCTGCATGCTAATGCATGAGAAGACCATGTAATTTAATCAGCAATAGCACAAATTAGTGAGACTAGCAATAATTTAACATTTAACATTTTGTTAAATAAAACTTCAGAGAGAGGGCTATCAATGTGCTACTTCAGTTTTACCAGACACTGGCTAAACAAATGGCCTTAACAGAAAGGGAAAGACATCATCTGTGTTGTCATGTTAGTTCAAGATGACTGAATTCTGGCATGCGTGTGGGTTTGAGTTGGGTACATACAACTGTTTTTCTTCATACAGGAACTTGCTTTAAAAGACAGACAATTTAGAGAAGGGTGTCTATCACCAAACCTTTGCTAATGCCCTGTGGCAATATTTCAATTACTCTGGGAAGAGGAGCAGAGTGTTACACTCAGAACTGTGTCACATACAAAAGGGAGCACATGATATACAGAAAGATAAGAATTAAATATTAGATTAGTTAAAGCTTTACCAGTCCAAATTATCTAATGAACACAAAGATTTAATATTAATGCAGATAAAACTGTTATACTCACCACATGCACTCTTTTGACTATCCACCACTTTGGTGCCAAGGTCACACTTCCACTACCTAATGGAGAGGAAAGTTGTTTTCATATCTGACTTTGTCACTCTACTAATATATTCTAACTAGAAAGATCATCTAGTCCAACCCCCTGACAGAGCAGGATCACCTAGATCAAGACACACAGGAATGAGTCCATGTGGGTTTTGAACATCTCCAGAGAAGGAGACTCCACAACCCCCCTGGACAGCCTGTTCCAGTGCTCTGTCACCCTCATCATGAAAAAATTTTTCCTTATGCTTACCCTAAACCTCTTGTGTTCCAGCTTACTCCCATTGCCTCTTGTCCGAACATTGGATGAGACTGAGAAGAGTCTGGCTCCATCCTCCTTACACTCACCCTTGACATACTTATAGACATCACTGAGGTTCCTCTCAGTCTCCTCTTCTCCAGGCTAAAGAGATGCAGCTCTCTCAGCCTCTCCTCATAAGGGAGATGCTCCACTCCCTTAATAATCACAGTGGCCCTGTGCTGGACTCTCTCCAGTAGCTCTCTGTCCTTCTTGAACTGGGGTGTCCAGAACTGGACACAGTATTCCAGGTGGGGCCTCACCATTGCAAAGTAGAGGGGGAGGAGAACCTCCATCCACCTGCTGGCCACATTCTTCTTAATGCATCCCAGGATGCCACTGGCCTTCTTGGCCACGAGGGCTCATTGTTGGCTCATGGTCATCCTCTTGTCCACCAGGACCCCTAGGTCTTTTTTGCCATAGCTGCTTTCCAACAGATCAGCCCCCGGCCTGTACTGACACATGGGGTTGTTCTTCCCCAGATACAGAGCTTTACACTTGCTCTTGTTAAATTGCATTAAATTTCTCCCTGCCCAGCTCTCCAGTCTGTCCAAGTCAAGTCTGTTTTCTTCATAACAGTAACTGGTAAACAATCTCCCTGCCTTGTCTCAACCCACAAACTTTCTTTCTTCTCCCCTTGTCCTTCTGAGGAACATGGGGTGAGTGAGCAAAGGGATGGGAGTTTTGACCTTAGCCAGGGTTAGCTGACCCCAACTCACCTCTCACATACATTCTTCTGATTATCTACCCCTTTGCTCTGGTGCTGGAATCACTCTTCCAGTCTGCCTTAAGGCCCAAAGATCCTTGTCACTTCTCAGGGTTGCTGGGCTTGGGTAGGTGATAACAGCTAACCAGCACTTCAGGTCCCAGGACAGAAAGATCAAGGTGCCCCTGACACAAGTAGCCCTCTTGGCACAGGGCCCCACTCAAGACTCTGAGAATGTGTTTCTCCTCTTTCCCTTCCTCTATGGCATCTGACTCCTGGTGTCCTTCAAGGAAGGATGGCAAGTATCCCTGCCCCATCTCCAAAGTCCATACAAAGTACTATTGCTCTCTCCCCTGCCCAATGTCTGGCAAGCTGTTGCCCCTGGACAGACAGTTGCTCTCCCCAAGCTAACAGCTGCTCCCACCACGGGGGCAAGCTGGGAGGGAGATGTTCCTCTTACAGGCCTTGAATGCTCTAAACAGAAAAAACTGAACATGATTCTTCAAATCAAAGGTCATATAAGAAGCCTAAGGCTTTTCTGCAAAAAGAATCTTTTCTGAAGACATCTGTTGCAACTGAGTATCTATACATCTATAAATGTAAATATCAGGAAATGAGATATATGTAAAATGAGATTATTTAGAAGACTGATAAAGGTCAGTCTCATAACTGATATTAATATCACACTGTTAATTGGTATTCTTGTATGTTATCAGTCATTATGACTGCATTTTCAAAAAGAAAACAGTCCTGTATCTTACTTTATCACTGAGTGTGCAGTAGCATGACTACTGTTATTGGTCAGTCTTAGCCACCAACGCTGAGAGAGAAGCATGGAGAGATCCTCTTTGAGATGGGTTCAGACTGAGCTCTTGAGGTTGGGGTGGTTTAGTAACTGACCATCTGTCATAATCCAATACTTTCTGAACAGGTTTTCTGAGATATTCCATATATGGAAAGTGTAATGTTTAATAACAAATGTACTTATCTGAAGATTATTGATATGACACGGGATTTCTGATTTAACAAAATTTGCTGAAATCATAATGAAAATACCAAGTAACACTTGGCAAAATGCAGCAGTTGTAACACAGAGTTCAATCACAATATCAATGTGATTCCCATTACTGGTCTCTATAGTATGCCCACTGTCATGACGCTGAGTATTTGTATTCTTCAGGAAAAAATATATGCATTGAAGTCAGTTTAAGACTGTTGGTTTCTAAAATTATTTTGCTAGTTATTTATGCTTTTATGTTGGGCTGAGTTATGTGTTCACTCTGACCCAGGGAAACATTTACACCACCAGTTAATTCACTGAAATGTTGACAGTTATTTCTAACAAAAGCCACCCCCAGATCCCCTTCGTGATGAGATCAAAGTCAGCTTCTTTGCATTACTCTAGTCTTCACAAGTATATCACCTCTCCAGTAAGCCTTCTTCCATTTTGGGGTCTTATAAGTCACATTCCACCCTTAGGGCTTTTGTCAGCAACACCATCAGTATATTATAGTTCTGGACCCTCACCTTTCAATCAGTGACAACATTTTCAAGGTTTTTGCTCTTACACCACGCTTAAAATGCACTTCATAACAGGACAGATGCCTGGTACCAAGAATTTACACGGCTCATAAACACATGAAAGGAAAGGTTTATTGTGTTTTATATTGATTTGAATTTTTGAAGAAGTTTTTTTGCCATACATAGGTGCTATCCCAGCATCTAAAAAAAAGACATATACTTATGTCTGCAGTAGCTTTTAGTAATGTTGAAAAAAAAAAAATTAGAATAAACTATGCAAAAGGTTAGTAAAATAATTTTTAAAGTAATCTGCATATCTAGCTATAGCTAATCAGCTAGCTATGTCTTACACTGTTTTCAGCAAAATTGAATGATCTTAGTAACTTTAAATGCTTCCTTAGGACTTTCTATGTCCAAAGAAGTCTAATCCTTTTACTAACATTACTTCACCTCCAGGCTATGAAGAAAATCTTGTAATAGGCATTTTCAGCATGTACTTGAGATGTCTTACCTTAATTTTCAAGCTACTTTTCAAAGCATCTTGGTAAGCTCTTTTTCTGGAGTTACTGAGATTTACTTACATTTGTTGCTCCAGAGTCTCCAAAACAAATTAATAATGCAGTAATGTTAGCAACACTGTAGAACTAAACAAAGCAAACATGGAAGAAAGCTTTAGGTATTGCTACAAACCACAGCTAGCTCATTCTCAGGAGCTTTGAGGACACATTATATAAAAAGCAAAATATTTATGGGAAATAATGGTTGATACCTCAATTTTTATCTGATGAATTTTTAAACAACTACATGCTGTGGTAAAGAAGAAAGTACAGATACAAAACCAAAACCTAACAAACAAACAAACAAAAAAAACCAAACAAACAAACAAAAAACAGTCTATTTTGTAAATATATTGCTGAGGAAAATATAATGCAATTATACAAGTTTTTAACTTTGATCAGATATAGTACTAAAAGAAGTTCTGTTGATCTTCATCTGCTTTTTCAACATTATATTCCAGGAGATATATTATCTAATTTAAATCCATACTGAAAAATCTGAAAGTCTTTTCTGATCACAGAATAATTGTGGTTGGAAAGGACCTTGTAGATCATGGAGTCTAACCATACCTACAAGAATAAAGAACACCTAAATACCTGACCACTAAAAGGAAACAACAACAACAACAACAAAATACACAACACCAAAAACCAACACACAAGCCCCCTACATGCCTGCCCCTAGAGCATGTTGTGAAACAACATGTCAAATCGTTTCTTAAATACCTCCAGGGATGGTGACTCAACCACCTCCCTGGTCAGGCTGTTCCAGTGCCTCACCACTCTCTCTGTAAAGAATTTCTTCTTAATATCTCATCTAAACCTCCCTTGCTGCACCTTCAGACCATAATGTCTGATCTTGATATATTCATCACCTAGAACCCAGTTTTGTACCAAGTCAGCTCACTGGCATACCTGTTTCCTTTCCTCTTTTTCATTGTGTTGTTACTTCTATATTTTAGGCTTCTAGATTTCTGAGTGATAGCACAGCTGTGCACAAAGAAAGTTGGACTAATCTTAAATGAAGAAAACTTCTTTTTTAGAGTCTGTAATTGATGGCATATATCAATATAAAGGTACCAGCTAGAAAGTAGGGAAGGGAATGAAAGGAAAAGAGAAAGATAAAGGGACATAGCACTCCAGTTGCCAGGTCAGAAGACAAGCAATGGGGTCACCAGACGAGCATCTTTTGGGTGTCCTCTCTAACACACCAGATGATGATGACAATGAAGGTAATAATGATGAATGAAGATTTTTATGTTTTCTCCCAGTTACACTTCTCATTGACACTCTGTCAAGCTTCCCAGTGGAAATCTGTGTTTATAACTGTTTGTGCTGGTTGAAGCAGCTTTATTAGATGTGCTTTTTATTAGAAGCTTTGTGCATGCATATTAATTGGGCAATATTGAACAAATATGAAAAGGACTATTACCTTGTTATCTACTAGGATCTATTTATTGTAATATAAATTCAGAGACTAAAAGCTATAAGGTGAATGGTGAAGGGATCTTAGGACAGAGTTATACGCTAAAACTACATGCAAAAGCATGAAGATATAGGGGATGATCAATCTGGTGATCTATTCAGACACTAAGTGGAATACAGGAGCTTAATTCCATTGTACACAGATGGGAATCTACTGTTTTTGAAATGTTCAGGGTATTGTAGCTATTCAGAAGATCATGGTTCTTCTATGGGTCTTAAATCTATTCTGTTAGCCCTGTGAGGGTTTTTCTTATATTCTAGGGAATCTGAAATGTCATTTGATGTCTTTGTGTGGGTAGCCAGATTGAGCTGTAGATATTTGTCTTCTGGAAAATAATTACTGTTAGCTAAAATGAGCTCTATTATTAGTTTTCATTAGTCTAAGAGAAAAAGACTGTCTCTTCCAGGAGACAATACAATATATTTATATGCTTATAAGCTTGGCTCCTTTGCTGAACTGTTTAGTACATAAAACTAAGTACTATTCAATATATTCATCAACAACTTGGATGAGGGAATGGAGTACTGTCTGCAAGTTTGATGATGACACAAAACTAGGAGGAGTAGCTGACACCCCATAAAGCTGCACTGCCATTCAGCAAGACCTAGACAGGCTGGAGAGTTGGGTGGGGAGAAATTTAATGAAATATAACAAGGGAAAGTGTAGAGTCTTACATCTGGGCAAGAACAACCTCAGGTATCAGTATAAGTTGGGGACTGACCTGTTAGAGATCAGCATAGGGGAAAAGGACCTGGGGGTCCTGGTGGGCAACAGGAAGACCATTAGCCAGCAGCATGCCCTTATGACTAAGAAGGCCAATGGCATCCTGGGGTGAATTAGAAGGGGTGTGGATAGTAGTTTAAGAGATGTTCTCCTTCCCCTCTACGCTGCCCTGGTGAGGCCGCATCTGGAATATTGTGTCCAGTTCTGGGCCCCTGAGTTCAAGAAGGACAGGGAACTGCTTGAGAGAGTCCAGCACACAGCCACAAAGATGATTAATGGTGGGTATCTTTTCCATTATGAGGAAGGACTATGGCATCTGGCTCTCTGTCTTGGAGGAGACTGAGGTGTCACCTCCTTAATGTTTATAAATATGTACAGAGTGAGTGTCAGGAGGATGGAGCCAGGCTCTTCTCAGTGTCATCCAATGACAGGACAAGGGGTATGGGTGCAAGCTGGAACACAGGAGGTTACACATAAACGTGAGAAAAAAACTTCTTCATGGCAAGGGTAACAGAGCAGTGGAATGGGCTGCTCAGAGGGGTTGTGGAGTCTCCTTCTCTGGAGACAGTCAAACCCCACCTGGAGGTGTTCCTGTGTGACCTGCTCTAGGTGATTCTGCTCCATCAGGGGGATTAGACTAGATGATCTTTTGAGATCCCTTCCAATCCCTAACATTCTGTGATTCTGTGACTGCCACACTCCACTGATTAAAGATAGAAAATAAAGGAGTGATTATGTTTTAAATATTTGTGCTTAGTGCCACTTTTGATACTACAGGGTATCTTGTCTGATCTTCAGGCTGGAGCTGAAGAATATCATGGTTTCTTCCAGAATGTGTGTAATATCTGCTAGCATCATGTAAAGGTCTCAGATAACCTCTGCTATTTCAGGACTTCAACTTTCTAACAAAGGCACTTATATTAGGTCTGTAGGTTTCCATAAGTTGAAATACAATCTGTCTGCAAAAGTAACATTCAACTTTTGCAATATCTTATACTAAATACTTCTAGTACAGAACATCCATTGTTATTTACAAAATTAGTACAAATTGGCACCATCACACTGAGGGAAAACTGTCTCAAGGACAATTAGCAAAGTTATGTTAAATTTCAATGTCCAAGGAGGTGTAGCCAGGATTGGTGTAAGGCCCAGTTTTCTTTAGTAACTTTATTTCTTCTTTGGATGGAGAAGTAAATGGCACATCTATTAAATTTTCAGATTATATGAAAATGGAATGTATTTCAATTATCGTTGTAGATAAAGAAGTAATATAAGAAGTCCAAGGGAGGTTACAATTTTTGGCAGGAAAAAAAATTATATTTAGTCCTGGAAAATATGCAAACTGTACGTCCGGGGAATAACAAATCAGAAAGATAATCTGAGGGAGGGCGAAAATTTTATTGACAGTAAGGACTATGAGTGAAGAGAACAGCAAACCAGATGTGAGCTTCAAGGTCCAGTAGCAATTGAAAAAAATAAAGCAACACTAAAGTATAGAAGTAAAGATGTGAAGAAAACTCAGCTAATCCTTGCTTTTTAGTATTAGAAATTACCTATTAGAACACTGAGCAGACTGAAATGTTATAATGAAGAATAGTTTGTCAAACTGGAAAAAGTAGAAATGAAAAATAAAACCAATTTTCTGTCTGGAAGAACTAATTCTAATATTAAAGAATACAAAATACCTACATATTTTAAAGTGCCTACAGGAAATTGCTGAGAATAGCAATTTGAAACAGATGAACAGTACAAAAAACTGAAAGAGATGAGCTGTAAATAGGAAACTGAGATCGTATTTACTCAAATTAAAATCAATCTGTGAAGTTGCCCAACACATTGTAGAATCATATGTCTATTTTTTAATTCCTTGGTCTAGATGATGTCAAAAGACCCCTCTTGTTTCAACAACTCCGTGATTCTGTGATTTTATTGTTCTTGTTTTTCACCAAAAGGTATATTATCTTAGCTGATGTCTTATGACAAATTTATAAATAAAAGGTTCCTTTCTATTAATGAAAAAGCTACAATTATGTGAAAATAAGTTATTATTTTAAAATCCTTTGATGAGTGATTATCAGGATAGCACATGATATATGTGCAAAGTTTAAGAAAACATTCAGTTGCCCTACATTAGCTTTAATAGCTTGGTTCTTGAGAACAGTTAAAATCACTAATTATTTATCCAATCTGAATCATCAAGAATAAACGAAAGGCTTTAAAGAGTCATTCAGGGTGTGGTTAAGAATAATCTGAGCTCAAAAACAAAGTCATAAGCAATTAAAAATACAGCAAATGGAGGTAAATGTGCAATTAAGTTAATGTTATGTAAACATCTACAGGATGTCTTCTAGATCCACAGGTGACCATTAAAATGTTAGCAAAGCCAATGAGACAATGAAGTAAACCACAGCACAAGAAGTAGAGACAGAGGAATTTAATCATATTAATGTAAGCACTAAAACCACAATAAAATATCTAGTGTTGTGTCATTAAAAAATTAAAAGAAAAATCCTTTTTTGTTGATAACATAAATTAACTAAATAAGAGAAATGGCTGTATTCTTAACTTGGAAATAGCATTTGAAAATCCAACTGGGCAGTCTTAAAAAATAATGGTCATGAAAATCTATTAAAAGAACATCTAGGTAAATGTATTAAGCAAAAAATGAACTGTTTTATTTTCCCTAGATGCATATAAATGCCATCACCCCCAGGGTATCATTACACTAGTTTTACAAAGGCTTAAATATTCATTTACTGCTATGTACTCTATTAAACCACTTTTTCCTTTGGTCTATTCCAGGATCAGTTATAAATTAAAACCACACCTCTAATTTTACTTATTTCCCTTTTGGAATATTAGTATACCACTAACATTATACAGGAGATCTTTAATTGAGTTTCTGTAGCATGACATTATTTATTAATTTTAAAGATTTGTAAACTATAGCTTTCATAATTCAAGTGGAAAAAAAATATTTGGGCTACTAATTATTCAGATTTTTAGACACTGATCATGGGAAAATATTTAATGACCCCTTTGTATGTGTCTACCTTCTTTCAAACCATAAAATAGAAGTATTGATTATTATTTTTTTCCTCTTCTTTGTAATTAAGAAATTTGTCTTTCACATTTTGTATTATTCTCATGTAATTCACAGGATTTATTTGATTTGTAGTGTATTCAAACTCCTCACTATCCTTGTTTTTATCAGACCTTTTCTCTCTCTTTCCAAGAAGAAAGGCTGACACAATAATGTTTATTTTAATATATATTGTTGCTATTTCATTTTTTATCTATTTTGTTAAATAACAGCAGTTTCATAATCTTTCATTTATAGTTCAGTATATATTTAATATATAAAACCAGAAGCTGTGAGAAATATATGCTTTTCTGAACTGAGTAGTGGAGACCAGGAGAGACCAACTAAGACAATGAAAAATCACCAGAAACTTACCTGTGTGACACTGAGTCACAATCTAGTCTGTATTAGTTGTGAGATAAACTTAGAAGTGAGAGATGATTAGCTTCAAAAAGATCTGGACATCCAAATGTACATGTCTTAGTTTGAGATTGAATCTCATCTTTATAACAGGATATATGACTGTTTCATAATAGTGTATACATACAAAAAGAGTTTTAGATCAAGAACTGCTCATTTGCAATAACAGTGTTTGCTTAAACACTTCAACGTTTCTGTTTCTGGCTTCATATATCCTAAAGTTCATATATCCTAAAGTTCATATATCCTAAAGATTTCAGTTTAGTTTGATGCAATTAAGGGTGTGTTTATGTATGCATAAAAAAAATACATATATATACATTCATATCTCATATACACTTAGAAGTCTAAGAATCTATATCCCTTGTCAAAGACTGATTTTTTCTTGGGGAAAAAAAAAACCAAACCAACAAAACCAAACCAACCAACCAGACAAACAAAAAAACCCTCTACATACTGGAATTAGACAATCAGAAAATGGGGAAGTGAAATATACTATCCATTCTGAAGTGAAGAATTTGTAGAATCACATCAACATAAAATCACTGAGATGGAAGGGACCTCTGGAGATCATAAAGTCCAGTTTCGCTACTCAGAGAAGGCCCACCTAGAACAGGTTGGTGCGAGTTATACTGCATCTTCCTTACTCATACCCACCAGATATTTATGCACATTGGTAAGATACTCCTAGACATTCTCTTCTCCAGGCTGAATAGTCCCAGCTCTATCACCTTTTCCTCATGTGACAAATGCTCCAATTTCTTAATCGTACCCATGGTCTTTCATTAAACTTGCTCTAGCATGTCTGCATGCCAATTGTACTGGGAAATCCAGACCTGGACCTGACAGTCCAGGTGTTCCCTCTTTTCTGACTTTTCTGGATGAAGGTTGTGTGTGCATGTGCGCATGTCTAACTACCAGCAACTGGTGCCAAAACATGGGTTGAAAGGCTGTTTCCATAGTGCCAGCAATTGGAGAAAGTACAGGTGTTCAAGTGTGTATGTGATTATTAGAAAAATCAATCTGGAACAGTTTGTAAATGGGTAAGTGGCATAGAAGCAGGGTGAAGTGAGTGAGAGCGCTGGGGTGTTGGCTACTTGGACTCAGAAAGTCCTGACCAGGTGAGCATGCATGTGTGTGACAGTCTGTATCAGAAACTGGAGTGAGGCTATGGTCTCAGAGGCTCATATGTACAGGTACTAGCAAACAGGGAGATTGGGATCCAAGGATCAGTTACTGGGCAGACTGAGCATATGAACCGAGCTGCTAGAGCAATTTACATTTTACGTATGTGTTACTAGTGGACTTTGGTCCTGCTTAACAAATGAGTGGAACAGGATGAGTCTGTCAGTTCTGCCTGTGTTTGTGTGACTACTCTTGCTCTGCGTGTCTGCTTGTGATTTGTGTGGCTGGCTATGTGTGTATGTATTTATATATGTGTTGTATATATGTGCATTCCATATGTGCATGCTGGGAATACATCTTCAGGATCATTACTGAGTGGACCTGGGGACATGAAGAGACAGAAGACACCTCTCGTGGGCTGTTGAATCTGTTACGATACATCTTCCTCTAATACCTCTAAGCACAGAAAGAAACATCTTTGATCAAACATCCCTGAGTGATGAGTTATGACTTTGACCCATTTTAAAAGACTGTATCATCTGTGCCAAGTATATACTGCAAGCTACTAAACCCTAAATTTTAGGTTAACTTAATAATTGCCTTTGTCTATGATCTTTCATTTTTACTTTAACTCAAAGACAAGTATTTTCCCATGAATTTATTATTGTTCATAAGTGTATCTTCTTACAGAATCTATTCACTTATTTAACTTCTAATCCTACAATAGTAGTTATCAGCCATAAATTTCTTTGTACTGATGAAGTAAAATTTCATTTTGTAATTTCTTATAACAACTTTCAAAATTCTTAAGATCATGGGTATCTTGAAAATAAGAAATATTTTTTAAAATATTTTAAAATAACTAATAGCATTGGTACTTATCTTTATAACATTTTAAGAGACACATCGAGCTTGAGGTATTCCAAAATCTTTTCTCTTACCAAACTTCAGCTCAAACCAGAAATATGTACAGGAAGGACTAGAAAGTTTGTATAATTTCAAAGTTATAAAGGTCTTCCTTCAAACAGAGAACATCTAAACCACAAACTTCATTTTTGAGATAAAGAGATAGAGTATGGCCTTAGGAGAAAAGGTTAAGACAGTATGTTAAATTCTTTTCCAAACAGAAATATAGTTTCCCTTAAAAATGTTATTGGAAGATATGTACTTAACATTATGATGCCAAAGCAAGTGTAGATGTATAAGAAAACTACATTTTTCTCATGAAAGCAAAGGATTTTTTTCTCTGATATTCAAATATGTCATGTCTCTCACACTGCTTATCACTGCTCATTAGGGAAATATTGCAATGAATATTCCCAGTGTAGCTATGATTTTTAGCTGATAAATTGGATCTTTCTTTGGCCACTTTCCTTCTCTTTTCCCTCTGAGGCATATTGGTATAACGGATATTCTAACCTTCATCACTAGTCCATTCACCCTCCAGCTACAATGAAATGATACAGAAAAATATGAGTATTCAACGTTTGTATTAATATACTGTTAATGCAAGGGAAAAAAAAAAGGACACTAAAATAAATAAATAAATACATTTTTAGAGTTCACCTAATAAGAGGGAGATCCGTTTAAAAAATGCATCAAATTCAGAATACCTTTTATCAGTTGCCAACACTAAGTACTTGAGGTCTGGAAAGCATATACACTATGTTTCAAATTTTCATGTAGCTATATAGCAAAATGCATAGATCTATTATAACATAGTACCATTTTAATATCTATGAGTATTCTGGATTCATTTTTGTCATGTTTTTAAGATTTTTGTCTTAAAAAAAAAGATATTAAGAAATACACAATCTGATTCCTTTTATGCAGTTTAACTAGAAACTAAAATTCTCAATTCTTCTCTCCCTTGAAATGCTATGACTCATATGTTATCTAGGACATGAAAAATCACCCTGATTTTTAGATACTTAATTTAAGCCACATAAAAGTTCATGAGTTTCATTGTTTTCTCTTCCAAAGACACATGATGTATTGTGTTGTATCTCTGTTTTTCTAAAAGTGCTACTTTTTATATATTTTTCCTTTATATCTTTACACTTTCATTTTCTATTCCACTTAACTAAATTTCCCTTCTCTACTCATTTAACTTTTAAAAATCTTTGCTATTTGATCTTCTTACGTTATTCAGTTTTCACAGTAGATCAGGTTATAACTATACAGGATGAAAACACACAAAAAATAAACAACCAAAAAAGGTAACACCATAAAATTTAATAGAATAACCATAGAATTTATTAGCTTATGTTATCTTCTCTTAGTCCCCTTTTCAGAATACGTAAAGTAGACTTAATACTAAATAATTATTTTTTATGGAAATATTATTTCTATGGTTTTACTCCATCTATCCAAGTCACCTCTTAAAGAAATATAGCAGGTTACTTCATATCAAAATAATTCTTAGATAGAAAATGGTTTTTAAATTATTTTTCTAAATAAGTATTTAAACTATTATAAAGGCTGATGATGCTTATTTTTCTAGTAACAACATATTTTGTTGGCTTTTACTGTGGAGAACAAAACACATTTTAACTCAATCTATTCCCACATTCTTATTCTCAGATTACTTTAAAGAATAAAAAAGCTTTTAAAACATGGTTATATTTTGGAAAGTGTTAATGAAAATATTTTTTTTGAGTTGTTCCAGTCCAAAAGTCAGATATATAGTTTAATTACTCTTTCAGTGTACACTAATTTGCAATAGTCAGTAAAAAAACATTGTTTGTCATCATGCTAGTCAGCAAGCAGGTTCTTCAGAAGTGATTTACAATCTTTTCTGGTTTGATTAGCCAAAGCCAGATTTGTGTCATCTACACAATGTGGCCTAAAAAAAAAAAACCCAAAACCAAACCAAACCAAAACCAACCAAACAAAAACCAAACCAACCA
>VWZY01009924.1:121255-142491 GCA_013399075.1 Chloroceryle aenea | reverse complement strand
CCAAACAAACAAACAAAACACAAACAGCCAAAGAAACAAACAAAACAAACCACCCATAAAAAACCCCAACCAACCAAGAAATTTTCTGTTGTGGTTTAACTGTCTTAGGCACCTCAGCCCCACGCAGCTGTTCACTGACTCCTCTCCCCTCTCCTCACCTCCACAGAGGGATAGGGCAGAAAATCAGAAAGGTAAAAATAAGAAAATTCAAGATAAAGACAGTTTAATAGGTGCAGCAAAAGCTGTACATGCAATCAAAACAAAACAAAGAATTCTTTCACTACTTCCCATCAGCAATCCAGTGTTCATCCATCTCGAGGAAAACGGGGTTCTTGTGGCCAGCAGGTAGAGGGAGGTGATTCTGCCCCTTTACTCTGCTCTCATGAGACCCCACTTGGAGTACTCTGTCCAGTGCTGGAGTTCTCATTACAGGTGTTGTATGAAAAGGGTAAAGTAATTTGGCAGAAAATAAACCCCCTTGAGTCCCAGATGGTCCTCAGATATCAGAGGGGCTGGTATCAGCTAGGTTTAGATTCTGAGTGATGTCCAATTTGCACTATTAGTCTGGTTGAATTCAGTCTATCTGAACTCTCACAGCTCCGGCTTCAGTAACAATGCACTGCGTTCCCTGGTTCTAGTCATGTTCCACGGTCTCATGCAGACAGTAAGTGCTACCAAATATGATGTATATGGAATGGAATACCTTGCTGGTCGGTTGGGGGTCACCTGTCCCGTCCATTCCTCCCTAGGTGCAGTCTTCCATTTTCTGCAACCCCTGTGTANAAAAAACCCCAACCAACCAAGAAATTTTCTGTTGTGGTTTAACTGTCTTAGGCACCTCAGCCCCACGCAGCTGTTCACTGACTCCTCTCCCCTCTCCTCACCTCCACAGAGGGATAGGGCAGAAAATCAGAAAGGTAAAAATAAGAAAATTCAAGATAAAGACAGTTTAATAGGTGCAGCAANTAATTAGAAGTACTGAACTGAAAAATCACTGAACAGAATTAGTTGTTTTCACCCAAACCAGGACAACACTGAAAGTTGCTGCAATGTTATACCTTTCCTTAATGTGTGAACAACGCCACACCTTTAATATGATTTTAATTTTTAACTCACCTCCAGTCATTATTCCACAACACAAAAGACATGGACCTGTTGGAGAAGGTCTACAGAAGGGATACAAAAGTGATCAGAGCAATGGAACAGCTCTCCTATGAACAAAGGCTGAAAGAGTTGGGGTTGTATAGCCTGGATAAGAAAAGGTTAAGGGAGACCTAATTGAAGCTTTTTAGTACATAAAAGAGGCCTGTAAGAAAGATGAGGACAATCATTTTATCAGGGTCTGTTGCAACAGGATGAGGGGCAATGGTTTTAAATTACACAAAGGTATATTTACACTAGATATAAACAATTTTTTTTTTACAATAATTGTGATGAAATGCTGGAACAGGTTACCCAGAGAGGTGATAGATGCCCCATCCCTGGAAACATTCAAGGTCAGGTTGGACAGAGCCCTGAGCAACATAATCTACTTAAAGATGTTCCTCATCATTACAGGTTGGTTGAACTAGATGACCTTTAAATGTCCCTTACAGCCCTAACTATGATATGATTCTACATTTCTACAATTCTATGCGTTATTCTAAGACTATATGAAAGCACGGCTTCATCATGCATAACAATTACTTGGAAACACAAAAGCCATAACTCCAATATCTTTCTTTG
Source organism: Chloroceryle aenea (assembly GCA_013399075.1). Classification (NCBI taxonomy): domain Eukaryota; kingdom Metazoa; phylum Chordata; class Aves; order Coraciiformes; family Cerylidae; genus Chloroceryle; species Chloroceryle aenea. The sequence continues at coordinate 140,766 of VWZY01009924.1, read as the reverse complement.
CTCCTTCTTCCTGTCATCATATAATATAGGATATTCCTTTGGTCAGCTGGGGTCAGCTGTCCCAAATGTGTCACCTCCTAACCCCTTGTATACCTCCAGCCTACCTGTTGGTGGAGCACTGTGTGAAGTAGAAAAGGCCTTGACTGTGTAAACACTGCTTAGCAATAGCTAAAACATCCCTGTGTTACCAACATTGTTTTGGTCACAAATCTAAACCAGAGCACAATGTAAGCTACTATGAAGAAAATTATTTTCCAGCCAAACAGGAGCACTTAAGAAAAAAAACCCACACAACAAACCCTATGTTTTTAATAACATTTTTTTTTTCTGCATACTTTTTTCAAACTTGAAAATTCATAAAGCTATTATTTTATTTTATTTTTTATTATCTAAAAAGCATAACCTAGCCACAACATAAATACCTTAAACAGAAAACATAACTCAAAACTTAAATAATATTTGCTTCTCCATCAGACAGAATATACACAATAAAACAGCATGAGTTTTGTAAAGCAATCAAATGAAAGCCAATACCATGAAGAATCTTTTGGAGAACCAATGCTTAGCTATATGACTTTTTTTTGTACCATATTAAGCATGCTGTTTACTATGTGATGTCATCCCAAATAAATTATTTTGAAGCAAGTCCAAATGCCATGTCATTATACTATAAAAATATACATTTAAAACTCAAAATATTTATATTTTATGAATTTACAGTGGAGGAGAAGTTAATTTAATTTCTTCCAGGAAAAGATAGGTGTGTCTAAAAGATTTTCAGCGACTTTACCAGTGTTAAAATTAACCTTATGGGAGAGCTAAAAGTCAGGACTTCCATCTCCAGATCCTTTTTCTTATGAGAGAGTGTCATTTGTTTCACTAACACATTATTCATGTTGTGAACTAGTGTTTAAAATCAATCTAAGACCAACAGAGCAATCTTTTCATGTTTGCCATAATTCACTTGCATCCAAATAAATAAATGTATTCCATTTTAGCGTGAGGTTCTCTATGTGTCTGTTTGCACAGGAATTCTTGGGAGCATCTGTCCCGGGAGATTCATATTGATCTGTGTTCAGGGAAAGATAATTAAAGTCCCTTAAAGACATTGTGAGGCTCTACATAGTATAAAATTGTTCTTTCACTACAGGCCTTTGTAAACAGGCCCTTTCTAGTCTTTTTAGAAGCTCCTNACAGCACAGGCCCCAGTACGGACCCCTGAGGGACACCACTTGTCACTGCTCTCCATCTGGACTTTGAGCCATTGACCATCCATCTCTGGATACGGCCATACAGCCAATTCCTTATCCACTGAACAGTCCACCCATCAAATCCTTATCTTTCCAACTTGGTGAGTAGGATGTTGTGGAGGACCGTGTCAAAGGCCTTGCAGAAGCTGAGATAGATCACATCCACAGGTCATCCCTTGTCCACAGATGCAGTCACTCTGTCGTTGAAAGCCACTATTTATCAGGCATGATTTCCCCTTCGTCAAGCGATGATGCCTTGATCACCTCTCTGTCTTCCATGTGTCTTATCAGGCTTTCCAGGAGCATATGGGAAGTTCTTTGTCTCAAAGGAGGCTAAACATACCAATTTCTCAAGAATATGACAAAGAACAGGAATATTTTAATCAAACACAGTTTCTACCTTTGTGGAGAGAAATAGAACAACTATGAGAGAAGGAATTGGAGATCCATGTTTTCCAAGTCAGCTAAATACCTTAAGCATCATATGCTGTGTTGTTGCCTTTATTACCCATTAATTGGTCTAATTACCCATTAATAACTTTTGTATGCCTATTTGCAAATAAAAAGTCTGGGGTTTTTGGGCTGTGTGTTGTTTTTTTTCTGAACCGAGAATTTGATGTCTTTATAGTTGTACCACTCTTCTGGGATGCAAAACAGCTTGCTATTCGCTTAGACTGAATGAAGCATAAACCAAGGACTTGACACGTGCCGTATTTCTTTCAGTTCTCCACAGACTCATTAAAAGAGGTAAGTATTTAACTCGCCTGACTGGATAAACCATGTAGTTTTAAAAACACTTTAGACATCTGTTCTAGAAGTTGCCATATCTGCAGATTTTCAGAGATTAAAATTTCTTAATTGGTGTCATAGGGTAATCATATTAATATAAAGACAGATATATCTGAGTCAAGTATGTAATATTTAGGTGAGGCAGCACCTAAGCTAGTCACTTGAATTAATTCTAATGGATACTATCAGAACTCAAAAAAACTTATAAACTGAAAATAACACACTTATATTCTTCCACTAAAATGTAGGTAACTCATTGTTATTTTCTTTTGAAAAAGAGTTACAATTTACAGAAAGTTAAAAAAAAAAAAGAAAAAAAAAAGCCTGATTATATCATGTGATCTTTTTTGGCATCTTGACCACATTTTCACTTGGAAGACATATCTATTGACAAACTCCGCACTCAGATAGAGGTTACCTTAACTTCTTGCTGCTACTCACAGACTCAGAAAAGCAGTACCACACTGATTGAATGTTGCCTGTCTAAAACCATCTTTCCAAATGACAAAAGGTCCTATTGTAGACAAGCAGATACCTTTTTTTTTGTATACATCCATATAGCAATGTCTTCTATATGTATTTTTAAACTGAAGTGCAATTACATTGTAAAGTGAGACAATATAACAGCACATTCTTTAGGTATTGAGCTCTCACAATGCTAGGACCTGTAAATCAAAGAAGTGGTGCTGCTGAAATAAATGGACACATGTACCCTAGCTGCTTGGAACATATAAACTTAATTTAACATTTGAAACAACAGTTCTGCTGTTTTATCTCTTTTCATCACTAACAGTAACCAATGGGGGGTATAGCAGTTTGCTACATAATGAGTTATAAATTATCTAATTAACAGTCTCCTTGCAATTGTCTTCACACTTCATTAGTGAGGTGCTTGTGTATTAAGCTAGGAAGTTTATTGTCATTCTAATAATGAATTCAGTTTTAGTTACAATTATAAAGGTTTTGATGGTATTACTTAAAAGAGGATTTGAAAAGCTAGTAAAAATATTTTTTCCTAATTATTTATTCTTCAATAACATATATTTTATTTTTTATTGAATAAAATGTGGAGGATATGCACACAGTATGTCTTTTACAGACTATTTCACCGAATATATCATATATTCCACCAGATTCCTTTGTCTCTTTAATTTTTTAATATGAATAAAATCACTTTTCTTATAAAGTACTTGAATAACTTTAATTAATCACCTAATGAGCAGTGGACCAGCAAGTCCATCATAGGTCAGAGTGGACACAAGAAAATTACATGCTCGAAGGAATTTGGATTATCATAGGGTGAAAATTTTGTTTTAATTTGTTGCTGTGTTTATGTTTTAAGAGCTAAATTAGAGAAACAATTTAAAAGAGAGTTTGTGGATAATTAAGCAAACAGCTATTGGAAACAACTAAGGGGAAGGTATTATATAGTCACTGTCAATTTCTAGAGATCTGGAGTTAGATCAGGAAGGCAGAAACAGCGCAGCAATTAAACTGTATATCCCCCAGTTCAAAGGACTGCTATTTACACATTCTGTTTCAAAGATTTACTTTGATTTTAAGTGCAGAACTAACAAAAGAGGTTTGTAGTGTTCAACAAATACTCCACTGAACCACAGAAAATATCTCTAATATTATCCTTGAACAGTCAGTAAGCTGTTTTGCTGAGTGTAGTTTTGTTGCAATCACAATTTGATGTGATTATAAATAAATCAAGTATATCTATCATATATAGAAATATATTTAAGAAAGAGATAAAATGAGTTTGCGATATCTTAACAGTACCAGCAAAAATTTGTTCCAGAAGGCAAACTAAGCCCAAAGTAAGATACGGACTTAGTAATTATATGCTAAGAATGCACAATCGTTAGAACTCAGTCCAAAATCCAATGTACACTAGTATTTTGGACTCATCTACATTCTTTTAGTCATAAAACTAGACATATGTTTACTTCTTTCTCATGATTCTCTCTCCCCGTGTGATTTTGACAGCTGGATCAATTAGTAATGTTTTCTTCTATGAGAGGGCTATTATACCATAATGTCCCTATGATGAGAATGCTCAGCTGATAAAAGATTTAGCCACAATTTTCCAGTCAGAAAGAGACTGTGTGATAGAATACAAGCAGGGATTAACCTGTTTTAAATTATTTACTGAAAATGGAGTTAGGCATCTCCCTAAACATTTACATTTAGTCATAATTCAACTACAGCTGTAGTCACCCTGGAACAATTAATCCTGTATACACAGCTGCTTGTACTGTAATGGAAAAAAAAATATTATAAGTACTTTATGTTCTTTTAATCTGATCTGAACATGTAAACACATTTTCCTCCCTTCAGATTTTCCTCGTACCTGCATAAAGGCTCATCTTTTCACATAATCACAGAAGCATGCAATTTGAAAAGGACCTCCAGAGGTCACACGGTCTAAGGCTCTACACAAAGCAGGTCTGATTACAGCAGGATGCTCAGAACTGTGACCAGTCAGATTCTGAAAATCTCCAAGGATAGAAAATGGAATGGACCGTCTAGGGAGGTGGTGAAGTTACCATCCCTGGAGGTGTTTAAGGAAGATTGAATGTGGCACTTAGTGACATGGTCTAGCTGATTTCATGGTGTTGGGTCATAGGCTGGACTTGATGATCTTGGAGGTCTAGTCCAGCCTCAGAAATTCTGTGATTCTGTGATATCACTGTGAAGCCCGTTCCTGACTTCAGTCACTCACACAGTAAAACACCTTCTCCTTATATCAAACCTGAATTTCTCATGTTTCAATTTTTTGTCCACTGTGTTGTATAATCTTTTTGTGTCATCCATTGTGTACCTCTGAAAGTTCTGTCTCTCTTTTAGTTTGTTTGTTTTGTTTTGTTCCGTTTTAACACTCTACTATGGGGATTTTTAGACAGCAGTGAGAACCCCTATGTAGGCTCCATTTTTCAAGGTTGACCAAACCTAATCACTCAGCCTCTCCTTGTACACCATGGGTTGTAGCCTTTGATGGCCTTCTGCTATACTCACTCCAGATTGTCAGTGTCTATTTTGTATTGTGGAGCCCAGAATGGCCGGAGTTCTCCACATGAAGTCTTCAAACACCAAAGAATCATAAAATCATAGAATAGATTTGGTTGGAAAAGACCTCCAAGATCATCGAGTCCAACCCCAGATCCAACTCCAATTACTATATCATGGCACTAAGGTTTAAGTCCCCCCAAAAATCACAGAATCACAGAATGTTAGGGACTGGAAGGGACCTAGAAAGATCATCTAGTCCAACCCCCCTGCCAAAGCAAGAACACCTAGCTCAGGTCATGTAGGAATGTATCCAGGTGGGTTTTGAACATCTCCAGAGGAGACACCACAACCTCCCTGGGCAGCCTGTTCCAGTGTTCTGTCACACTCACTGTGGAAAAGTTTCTCTCCTTAAATTTACATGGAACCTCCAATGTTTCAGCTTGCACCTGGTGTCCATTGTCCTATCATTGGACATCACTGAGACAAACCTGGCTCCATCTTCCTGACACTCACCCTTTACATATTTATAAGCATTAATGAGGTCACCCCTCAGTCTCCTCCTCTGCAAGTTAAAGAGACCCAGTTCCCTCAGCCTTTCCTCATAAAGGAGAAGATCCACTCCCTTAATCATCTTTTTGTCTCTGCTGGACTCTTTCAAGCAGTTGCAAAATAAAAAAATATTTTAAAATTTGGTGGTTTCAGCCACCTCTTTGCCAGCTAAAGAAGGGGGGGGGGGAATGAAAGAAACCAACCAACCAACTAAATAATAATAATAATAACAAACAACCAAACAAAAATAAACCAAACCAAACAAAAAAGCTGAAGCAGCAATTTTTGTTATCAAACAATTAAAACCAACTTCAGTCCCATGTTACTTCTAAGTGAGAGGTCCTGTACATTTGATAGTCTGCCCCTTAAAGATACAATTTTGACTGTAAGCTTTGCACAGAGTAATGATAACCTGCATATACTCTCCCAGCTTATGCTATGTAAATTTACTGTTCAAGTTTAATTAGCCTTTTGCCACCAAGTGATTCAGATGCACCCTGTTTTATCCAAAATTCACCTCCTGCTTTTTAACACACTAGCAGTTTATTCATGTTCTCATGCGTGGCTTTTATAACTGTCTGTAAAGCTGTCATTTGTAAACTTAGAAATTCAGGAATGTTCTGCTGTTCAGACAAAAACAGTTGTTCAACAGAACATTTCATAGAGTAGCTTAAAAATTACATTAAAAGAATAAAGTTGTAAATCTAACAGTACATAAATGTAGACTCTGAGCTATAGGACTGGTACACCTTTGCATTTTGCTTAAAGAGAGATGGACAATATTGACTCTTGGTTTTCTCAAAAATCAGATTATACCTGCATTAGGTATTTTTATGCACAAGAGTCCAATAATAGACTAAGCATAGTAAAGACTGTAGTGCAAAGGACTATTTTATTATTTTATAGCTGCTGATCAGTCATAAACACTTTCATACCTCAAAATTGAAAACTCGATATTGTTTCATTGTCAAGATTGTAATTTACATTTACTGAAAATAGTCTGAATTTCATAGCTGGAGTAAGTCAGTTCTTTGAGATGAGTGAAACATTACTCTCCAGACTTTAGGTGGAATAATCTTAAGGAACACTGGGCTGATATGTCATATTTCTTGTCACTTAAAGTTGTTATCTTGATATAGTAACAATACATATACATAGATATGCAAACTCTACTGATTTATCTTTATATTAAATGGGTGAAGCGTATTTTTTTTACTTAAAGTGTATTTATATTTTTAGAAATAAAAAAATATTATCTTTCTCTGCAAGTTTTTATACCTTTGAAATATATAGCTGTGAGACTTCTTGATGATATCTGTGGGTTTTTTGCAGCTGAGGGAACTGGTGCTATGTAGTCTGAAGAAAAAGATGCTGAGGGGAGACCTTATTGCTCTCTACAACTAACCGAAAGGACATTGTAACAAGGTAGGTGGTGGTCTCTTCTCACAAGTGACCAGTGACAGAACAAGAGGGAATGGTCTTAAGCTGCACTAGGAGAAGTTTAGGACATTAGGAATTTTTTTTTTTCACCGAAGGGGTTGTCCTTCATTGGAACAGGCTACAGGTCATCCCTTGTCCACTGATGCAGTCTCTATTTATGGTTGAAAATATAAAATCTTTTATGTGGCAGTTGAGTCACTTCTGCTTACAGCTTTACTTCAAATTGCTTAAATGCAAACTCTTTTTTCAGCTGAACACTTCAATCTGAGCCCCAAAAATGTCTTTCTAAGCTATTTCCATCATTGTAAGAATATTCTGGGTTGAAGAGAAGTGTGTTGTAGTTATGCTGATAGATTCCTTCACAAAAAGGGTTCTATTGATAGGTTTTGATCAGCTTCATATTGACTTAAGAGAAATTTATTCAAGCCCAGATAAAACCATTCAAAGAAGTAGCAGTAATAGTGGTAGTGGTGATAGTAGAAGTGCTAGACCCTCATTTCCACTTTATACAAAGATTATTCTGCTGATCTTTTGTTGCAGAGATCCCTTCACTGTGATTTGTTAATTGAACTGCTAATCCTGTGTAGCTATGACATTTGTCTTCATTTCACAGATTGACCCTTTAGAGTAGAGTTTTACCAATAACAAAAATAGATAATTATTGAGAATATTCATCTTGGAAGATGGCTTTCGGAGAAAACCAGTACAGACAACTTACACTTCTACAGCTCTTGCAAATATATCCTTGCTGTTGTAAAATGTTAGAGCAGAACACTGTAATCTGTCTATCCAGACACAACAGAGTTCTTCTGATATTCTTACTGCACACATTTCAGGCCTCTACTCTGTGATTTTGTATCTCCAAATGTTCTTGTGGCTCATAAGGGGTCCAAGAATCTCTGATAGTGACACATTTCTTATAGCTAAGGCTAACAGTAGAAAGCCAATTATAATAGCTTCCCTACTAGGCCCTGTGGTGTTTGAATCTTTGTCACCCTTGTGGCTTACTTTTCTCTGAACCACACTGTTAAATTTCTGAAGAGACCACCCTTCAAGGCAGTCACCATTTTCTGAATCAGAACTGATAAAGAACACTGTGGAGAAGACACACTGTGCTCTTTCAGGTGGATTTTATGGTAGTTACTTCAGCTTTGTTAAATCTAAACTTTTAAAATATAGTCAACGTGAAGACAGTTGTGCTACACTGCCACTTCTCATTGCCACTAACTTATAGAAGTTGTATATACCTTCAGTATGTCCCTTTTCCCAACTGCTAGAAACTGAGCTGGTAAAATTGTATACTCTGAAATCCAAACTTTTAAGACTGTGAACCGGATGAAACAGGATGTGTGCCCTGTAAATAATTAATTATAAATCTTCTTGAAGTTTAATGATACGATTCAGGATAAAAGCCAATTAAATCCAATTTCTTCTGACTGCCAGGAAAATTATTATTTCACACACAGACTGCTTCTACATCAAATGGAGAGCAGCTTAAAAATTAAACACTGGCTTAATTTAATAAGGGTGACCTTGAAAGGACAAAAAATGGGTTCTAGAGAAAAAGCTATTCACTAGCCTTAGGCAGAAAAAAAGAAAATAACTGGAGAAGTTTATAATCCGGCATTTTCTTTGTTCTTTTCTAGTGAAAAACCAGGTCATAAGCAATTGTAAGTAACAAGTAATTTTGCAAGAAACTTAAATTTTTAGTGACTGCAACTGTTCATGACTGTGATTAATATTTCACTCTGGCTCTTCATCCTGCTCCCCAGAACTACAGGGAAAAGATGACATTTTCTAACGATTTTATTTTAACATTTTCAGTATAAATTTACTTCTTTTTCAATCTGTCTAACAAACTTTGTCCACCAGAATTTGAGAAGAAATATAGCAGTTTATAACTTTTTTTATCCAATATTTTAAAGCCGTTCTGAACTTTTTTCTTTCTGACAATGACAAAGTGGAGCAGAGGAGAGGCTAACGACTCCNTCTTGTCATAGACAGGCGTATACTTTGCATCATCAAAGTTATTTTTTCATGATAGCTCCTTCTCTATTCTCCTGAGTCAAATTGAATTTTAGGAAGTTACTTTTTTTATCTTAAGTTTGATCTCTACAGCTTCCTGAGGCGGGGAAGTGGAGAGGGAGGGATTTATCTCTTCTCCGTCATATCCAGTGNTTTTTTCCCATTTGTTGTTCCTCTCAGAAAACTTACTTTCAAAGTATTTGAAGTATACTTGTTTTATGAATCAAACTTACTTAGGCTCATCAGAAATCAGACTGCAGTCTTTCTTCTCTTCACTAAAAACATCCCNACACATGAGAATGGTTCAAAGCTGTGTTAGAGGAGGTTTAGACAGGACATTAGGAAGCTTTTTTTTAAGGAGAGGGTTGTCAAACACTGGAATAGTCTTCCTAAAGGGGTGGTCTATGCTCCAAGCCTGTCAGTGTTTAAAAGCCATTTGGGCAATACCGTTAATAATATTCTTTAACTTTTGGTCATTGNAAAATAGAGCAAAAGTATGGTGAAGTTGGAACAGAAATTCAAACAGTAACATGATATGATCTAATGTAACATCTTGCTTTCATAGAATTGTTAATCACCATTATTTTGAAAAGAGTTGGTTCACTCTGAAAGTTAATATTTTTTTCCTTTGACTCAAAAATACCTGATGGGAGGGAATGAAGGTGTGGGAACTGGGTTCTTTTTAGTGATGCTCAGTGACAGGACAAGAGGCAATGGGAGCAGACTGAAATATTTGACATTCCATCCTAATACAAGAAAGTTGTTTTTTACTGAGGGTAGTCAAACACAGGTTACTGAGGAGGGTTATTGTGTCTCCATCTTTGGAGATACTCAAAACCTGATAGGGCATGACCATAAACAACCTCATCTACCTGATCTCTGTAGAGATAATTGCATACAGAGTTCCTCTGGTTAATGGTGAATTTCACCCAATCGTGATCATTAAGTATTGAATATTATTTATCTGTTTTTTCCTAGGGATTCTTTGCAACTGGATTCTTCCATCTAAAAGTTGAAAAAGGAGACAAAGACATTGACATATGTACCATTTGGGGGTGGAAGGTTTAGACATTCTACTGATGGCAAGCATAAGAAAAGGTAAAGCAGTTCTGAAAGACAGCAGTTCTTTAGGATCTTTCTTTTCCTATCTCAGTTATTGTGACCTCTGGCTAAAAGTCTTTGTACCAAGAAATCTCGGAAGGCTGAGGCTATATCGTGACCAATGTTTGCAATTTCTTAATTCAGCCACTTCTGATTTGGAGCATCTGGACTCTTGACTGTTTGGGGTTTTTTATGTGACCCCTGTTTAGCTATGCATATTAACTCAAAAAGTAGGCAAGGGGTTACACATTCAGTGACACATGAGAAAAGAAACAGAAATTGTGGTGCTTATTCAAGATCTGAAGAAGTAATGCTGCACAACTTAAGAAAGCTATTGCAGAAGAGTAGTTATTTTAATTCTTTAATCCTCTTCCAGCAAATGAAGGGAAGTGATTATTCCCTACTCTTGTGTGCAATCACACAGCAGCTACAGGATGGACAAGGCATCCGACCCAGCCAGCGCGGGTTTAGGAGAGGCAGATCTTGTTTGACCAACCTGATCTCCTTTTACGATCAGGTGACCCACCTGGTAGATGAGGGGAAGGCTGTGGATGTGGTCTATCTNNAGAAGAAAAGAGAAGAAAAGAGAAGAAAAGAGAAGAAAGAAAAGAAAAGAAAAGAAAAGAAGAAGAAAAGAAAAAGAAAGGAAAAGAAGAAAAAAAGAAGAAGAATGAGCCATCAACATTAAGATCCTGTTTCTCCCTGCAAAGAATTCCAGATGCTGACAATTGCCTGCAACAGGTCATCACTGCCAAAATCAGTGTGAAATTTTTGGTCTAGAAGAACAGGAAAAGATTAGGAACTAAGAAGAGTGTGAGCTACAATTTTAAATGTGTTATCTCCATTATTGAGATTTTTTTCTATAAATACTTTGTCTGCATTAAAATACTTTGTTTCTCTGAAATAGTTCAATCTAGACTAATGATGATTCTTGAATTAAACTGTTATGATTTCTGTTATACTAACCATTAAAGCCTTGACTTCACTTATATACATATAAGTTGTTCTTCCCCTTTGCCTGTGAAAGGATTTTGAACATAATGTGCTGTTCAGTTAATTTATATATTAATTTAAATCTTCTATCATTTGTGCTGCATTAGGTGTTGGATATTTCTGTTTCTGACTTAAACGTTATTGTTATGACATCATTGCAAATTGAACAATGAGAGAGTCCAATGCAGGGCTACGAGGATGATTAAGGGACTGGAACTGCCTCATGAGGAAAGGCTGAGAGACCTGGGGCTTTTTAGCTTGGAGAAAAGAAGACTGAGAGGGGATCTAATTAATGTCTATAAATTCATAAGGGCTCGGTGTCAAGAAGACAGGGACAACCTCTTTTCACCTGTGCATTTTGACAGGATGAAGGGCAATGTATTCAAGCTAGAGTACAGGAAGTTCCATCTCAACATGAGGAAGAACTTTACTGTAAGCGTTACAGAGCACTGGAACAGACTCCCCAGAGAGGCTGTGGAGTCTCCTCTGGAGACTTTCAAGACCTGTCTAGATGTATTTCTGCATGATAGGCTCTAGTCTGTCCCGCTCTGGCAGGGGAGTTGGACTCAGTGGTCTTTGGAGGTCCCTTCCAAACATTCTGTGATTCTGTGTGCAGTTCTGTGAGAGACACGGTAACTTCATTGTTTATATAATTAAAATTTTAGAATAATTTACAACTTTGTTTAATCCTGGACTACTCATCAGTTATTTCAAACACTTCCCATCAATAGCTGATCAGTCCTTATCGACTGAACATTTGGCAAGCTGCTAAACTGTTTGGACAGTAGAAGAGTATGACAGAATGACCAAGGCATAATCCTGAGACTTGAAACTCAGTCTGGTGCGGTCCAGCTGTGTAACCTCTATTTTGCTCTATTTGTTTTTAGGTGTAAGGCAGTAGTACATAAACTATGTCCATGTAATAGTAAAAACACCAACAAAAGTGTTATTAAGTAGATATAAATAATAGCTTAAAGCTTAAAAGGGAAAGTTACTGGCATGAAAGGATATATAACTTAAGGAAAAAAGGGAACATCAGGGATCAGCCTGTTTGAAGGAAACAACCATACCTCACTTAACTGGCACATGCCTGGCCAGCAGAGACTTATTGGATGTCTTTTGCTGAGTGCTGAGCATATTAACATAATGTTTAGCTTAGTACCATGCTATTCCTAGCAATCTATTGTATGTATTCACCTATAAATATTTTCTGTGTTAATAAGTAATTCTTAAGTTCTCTGAAGAGTGTCTTTGTGTATGGTAAAAGTATCTGAACATAAAAGACTCAGTGAGGAAGAAGTGCAGGGGCTCAGCACTTTTTCTGTCCTCAGTTCTAAAATTGGTCATAGAAATGCTGAATTTTAAATTATAGACTATCTTTTTCTCAATATGCTTAAGAAAACATGGCTTTTCAGCTAAGTTACTTACAACCTACCTATTACATTAACTTCAAAGCATGGTGTAGAGCTAGTGATGCTGACAGTCTCAGAAAAAATCTTTTCTTTGTGTGCTCACAGGTCTGTAGTAAAGATTGCTCTCCATATGTGCTTAGTCAGAATTGACCCTTATATGGTAGATAGTACAGAGTTCACTTTGAGTTTTTAGAGCGCTTGCTGTCTGAGGAGTCTGGAAATTAGTGCAAGTATGGTAGTGTTCGTGACACTGGACTCAAACTGAAAACCTCTCACATAGGAACCACTGAAATTAATTAGATAGGAACAGCCTTTTAATTCCTGCTGAGCTGCATGGAACTCAAAGTCTATAGGTGGAAGATTATCCTCTTTATTATTAATAAACTCCCAGTAAGTCATAATTTATTAATCATTGCTAAAAAAAAAAGGGGGAAAATATGAGTTACTGCAAGGTAAATTCATCAAACCAAACTTGATGCATTTCAGAAATTAAAGGACAAACTTGTTAATTATATGGGCACAAAGATAAAATCTCCCACTCATGTCCTGTAAACAATTACAATTTTCTAATTATAGAAATGTTTTTTTGTTCTCCCTTAACCAAAGAGGAGCATTAAGAATGCAACCAGGAAACTAAAACCACAAAAAATACAGGTTTTCTGTGGGGTTTTGTTTGTTTGTTAGTTTGGGGGGTTTTATGGTTTGTTTTTTGTGCAGTTTTTGTTTGTTTGTTTTTAGTATATAAAACACTGTGGACAATTTAAAGGTTTCAGTGAGGAGTGATGAAGTGATTCTTCAAAAATCCATAAATAAAGCATGCTTAAAGATGTTTTGTTGAAACAGAGATCTGTCTTTTGTTGCCATATCAGAAATTATTTAAGGGAAATTTTCTTAGACATGGCAGTGCAGCACCAGACAATAATCTCTTATGCAAGCAAACCTTTATTTTGTATTTACGCTTTACATAATTGAGACATCACATTCATGATCTATGTATACCTTGTAGAGATTCCTTTCAAATAAAAGTATGTAATGAATGTGATTATTTTCTTCTACAAAAGTGAAATAGAGAGGAACTAATAAAGCTACATATTTTATTAATGAATTGAGAGCACACAATCCAGCTTCCATCATAACAAATGGGGAGGCTTCTGTTATATTTTCAAAACGTGACGAAAACCAGGCTTTCAGGTTAACTAATTGATCTGAATGAAGTCTCATGTTTTATTCTGAACATGGTAACTGGCCATTAAAATAGACCTTTACTATCGGAATCCTTTATAGGGGTTTCCATTTCAAACTATATATATTATACAATTAATATGGGATTTTGTGTATTAGTATGAGATTATTCTGGCTTGAGCTAGAACAGAACTAATCCTGTTCAGTGATTTTACTTTTCAGCCAAGTCTCTTGTAACTAACTGCACATTCTGAAGTAAATTGCATACTATTGCAGGCAGTGTCTGCTTCTAGCAGTGATAACACATGATGTTTAGAGTTACTATCAAGGACTGGTGTGCAGAAAGGCTCTTGTTTATACTTGCATTTATGCAGACCAAGTTCACTGCTAGGTCTTGTGTACCACATTGGGGGTGCAGAAAGTAAAAGGCTGCACCTGTGGGGAGAAGCAGACAGGACAGGTGACTGTAAACAGATCAGCCATGTATTGCATTACGTATATATGATATTCAGTATGAAGGTGAGGGATCAGAAGGATTAATCCCTTTTCTTCATTGGCCAGTGTCTGAGGTAGACTCTGTTCATTCCACCTTCCATCCCAGTCTGTGCATTCTTACATCCAGTTCCTGAATCCAGCTACTGAATCTGGTTCACATCTGCTAAGTTCAGTCTGTGATGTCCCCAGTGCTCCACAGCATCAGTGGTGACAGTGATGCAATTGCCATGGAGGTGGGGTGTTGGGTTCAATATTAGCTTGGTAATATATTGCATATATTTAATTTTATTTTTATTATTTTCTTTAAAGCTATTTTAGTTTTCCAAACCATGTCTATTTCTCTTACTCCTTTTTCATTTTCTTGGGGAGAATTGAAAGGGAAGAGGGAAAGGGAAGGGAGAGCATTTAAATAAACAGCATCTGTTATTTGTCCAGAGGTCAGTCCAGTCCTAACCCTTGACAGAGATACAGGCTTCTCTACTGACTTTAAAACTGCATTAGATTGCCTAAACTGATAGGGAATACCTCAGCAGTATGAGAGCAGCTGTATTTAATCTGAAGCATACAATAACCTCTGATAGTGTTCTTTGTTAGGCTTAATATTTCCCTATATAGAGAGGTAAGGGTAGTTCGCAAAGGTCTTTCATGCTGACATGTATTATCTGACAACCTAACTTCAACATAATCCAATAAGTGTCTCTAAAGCAGGATGAATGTGTCTAAGACTGAAAAGGGACTAGTGAAGTTTTGTCTCAAACAGCTGGAGCTAGAAGCTTGCAAACAGCTCAAGCAAAGGTTGGAAACATGGCAAAAGATAAAAACATTGAGCAAAGAGACAGATCAGGCCCTGTGGAGGCAGAGCAACAAGCTGTCTTCTACTTTCTTTTGTGATTGAAGAACAACAGTGTGAGACAGGTTCAATCCTCAGGCTGACACTTTATGGAGGCATCTCACAGAATCAACTGCCTAAGACCTTCACCATCATCCCTGACTCAATTCAAGAACTTGTTGGAACATCCAACTGCACAGATGCAAAGCATTTGCCACCTCAAGAGTGGTCCTGGACTGAATAGACTATATGAAGGTGAGCATACACACTTACCTTTGTTGACCCTCCACTTGTGGATCAAAATAACCAACTCAAGATAACAGTTCTGGATGACAATAGGATGGTGAAACCTCTCATCTCCTCACTCCCTTCCCCCCCCCCATTTCTCTTGATCTTTTTCCTAGTTTTGCCCCAAAGCAGTTGTTCAGAAAATAAAACCTGTGCCAAAATACTCATATCTGCAGCACTTGCTGATGGTTGTTAGGGAAAATCAATAAACTGGTTTTTATTGTTCCTCTGACCTAGTGTTGCAGTGACCTCACTAACTTTGCAGCCCTGTCAGGCAGGGTTCAGATATTTGGTCAATGCTTATTTTTGGGAATTACAAAGATTTACCTCCCTCATTGTCCACCAAGTGGGACAAGACAGCATGCCCAATCTATTGACCCTTGTTTCCCCTCCCAGCAAAATACATATGACATCAAGGCATGCAGAAAATCTATTTCCTCAGTCTGTGGACCCCGATGTTTTTCTCAGTCTCTGGATTATGATTATGGAGCACATCAATTTCTGAGACTGGGAACTATCACATTGAATTTTTTGTTATAGAGGCATTTGTAAAAATCTGCTTCCAAAGGCTACCTCTGAATCTACGTGTAAGAAAACCATCGTCAGATTTAAAAAAAAAAAAAAAACATATGGAGACATATTTTCCTTTTTCAGCATAATGAACCAGAGTATTTCTTACCAATGTTTTGAAAAATCCAGGTGTCTGCTGTGCTACATGTCATTCCTCTCTAGTAGTCCATTATGGTGACAGAGAAAATAGTGGAAAAGAAAGGACTGGTTTACAGCCCAGAAAGACTTTTTTTATAACGTGACCAAAGTGGAGGATCTCTGTGTTAGCATGCATCATAGAGTTACAATTAATATTCTACAAGGTGTTCTGAGATTTATTCACTGTACCATGAGTAAACCTTACATATCCAGATTTGGCATACTTTCTCAAGCACAGGGCATGCTTTGATATATATGAAACCTATTTCAGTAATTCTCAAAGGGACAGCAGCAGAAGCTATCATCAACCTGTTGAGGGTGTGGATGACAAGGCACTTATACCTGAGTTCACTAGTATGCATACAAATTGTGCACAGAAGAATGTGTACTGTGAAATGACAGAGTAATAAAGGAAAAAAAAAAAAAGAGAAAAGCACAGAATTTTGTAAAAAAGTAGGTTTGTTAGAATTATTTAATAATGGCTTTTAGTTACTGCTTGTAGACTAGATGTTCCTTTTTCTTCATTAAACTCTCATTCTCTCAATCTTCAAATTTTCAAAATGTGGCAGGATTTCTTAGGGACATAGGGTAGTCCCACAGAAACTTATATCCATTTTTCTAAGGAACAAGATCAACACAGTGACATTATTGTAACTGGGGAAATCCTTTATGAGCTCATAAGACATCCATATAAAATTGTATGAAAAATGTTGTTTGGAATTTATTTTGCAGTTTCGTATAAAAGTGACTATTAATACAGTCTGTGAATATATAGTAGGCACTTTCAGGATCTGTGGAGTTTTGGGGTTTTTCTATTTAGTACTGTGGCACCTAATTCAAGAACCCTTCAGAAAGGAAGAGGAATAGGTATTTTGACATGCAAATGGTCTTTTATATGAAACAATAATACAAGGTAACACTTGTTATTCTTCCTAAAATAAATAATTAATGGTTAAATTCTAGCTATTTCATTACAAATACCACTTAATATCCTAAATGATGAATCTCAGGTCGATGTCTGTTTGCTGTTGAAATATGACAACTAACTAAATAAATCTTAATATTTATTTGTATTCACAATAAAATATGGTTCATGTAAAATACTTATTCATTATCCAAAGGACGGGACATGGTTCCACAATATTCTGCTAGCAGTATACTGTAGAAGTGCCACTTAAGAAAACTAAAATTACATTACTGAGCATAGGGACAATTAACATATTTTGGCTGCTTCTGAGTGTCTTTCTCCTTAAAGTACTGCACTGTTAATTTCAAATAGACTAGAAAATCTTCAGGCAACTATCTTGCATTGTTGCATAAGCTTGCAAATTAATTTTTTTACACATTGTACACTTGATTCAATATTCATTCTAGTTCAACATTCTCTGTGCTACTGAGATTTCTAAAAATGAGACTTTAATAACAAGATCATCTAAAGTGAAAAGCTATTTATTTATTTTATTCTAATATGCTCATAAGGTCTCTCCTCAGTGCCAGAAATGTAAATAAATGGAAAACTGAAATATCCAGGCTTTGTTCTTACTGTTAAAGTTGAATTCACAAACTTATGAATTTAGAATGACTCACACCTACTCCAAGGAATTGTTTCACCAAGTTGCCAAAAAGACTAAGAAATTAGCAACATGGCTCTGCAAAGTTTGGCAAGGTCTGAGAAGATCTCAGAGGAGTATTATCATTCTTCACTGTCTCATGGAGAATTTGGATATCTTTAGGAAAGTATGATTAAAAGACTGAAGAATGATTGAAGCATCACTTCCTTCAGGAAAGAAATTTATGTGACTCTTGCTCAGTAAGAAACTGTTTGATTTTTTTTTCTATTTTCAACTTTAGACTCTCAGGTGTTAAATAAATAATGTAGTTTTTATCCTCTTCAGTTTCAAGTCCCAAGTGTCAGAAACAAACAAACAAACCAACCAACCAACCTCTCTTTTTGCTTTGTTTTGGGTTTTGGTTTTTTGGGGGTTGTTTGTTTTGTTTTGTTTTGTTTTGTTTTATAATTACAACATTAATAAGTTATGTACATATACAGAACTATACTAGGACTTATTTATGTGGCATTATGAATATTTCAAACAACTGCCTGGAAGCACTGCCCTCAAGTAGTCACAATACTAGCCAGCTAGCATGTTAAGACTTATAGAATTCCCACAAGTGCTACTTTACAGAAATATAACTTTTTCAACATGACAGCAAATGCATTGTGACAGACGTGTTTGATGGAAACAGAAGAAAAATGTCTCTTTTATATCAAGTCCTTGTAGTAATGATTTTTTAATGAATTGTGAAGTAGCACAGATATTAACAGATACTTTGTTTTTTCTAAGTCAATACAGTCACATCTTCAAAGATGACCAGTACTAGAAAGTGTCATCTTTCCATCTGTTATTTCCTTCAGTCTTATTGAAGTTACTATATAATTTGCAATTGCAGTAATAAAAATGCTTGCTCTTTCTGTCCCATTTGTCCTTTTTTTTTCCATTCAGTCTAGACTGACTGATCAGAGACAGCTTGTGTCTAATTTAAAATCTATATAAAAATCTATATAAAATGCAGAACAGATTATCAGTTCCAGAAATCAAAGATGAGGGTAATATCACAGCATGATAACAGTAGGGACATTTAGATTTCTTGTTCTGGTTTGCTGTAGGGGTTTTTGTTTTGTTTTGGTCTGCTGTCAAGCAAGGAAAACCTAATATTTGAATGACATCAAAAATTCAAGTCTGTCCCTAACTTCAAAAGAAAAGCTATCAGATACATGTGACTAATGTATAGTAGAGTCAGAGTCTGGTATTGTTTTACTCAGATTTATCTCCAGTTTGTCTTTGTAATTAGCTTCTGATTTACACCAGAATAAATGAAATTAGGATCTAATCCCATGGAGTCCAGGGATCTAATTATAAATGAAACATCTTTTCAGACAGTGAGCATTGGTATACCTGCTGGTCTTTAAAAGATCACAAAAATGTAGATCAAAGACATCATGCTGTCAGAAGAAGCTCTACGTGAAATCGTGGGATTTCAAGGAATGAATAAAGGATGGATAGACAACAGAAGAAAAAGAATGAATTAACATAGGGTCATTGTAAGAATCTACTGAGAATATATAGATAAGAGTCCTCTGGAATATAACTCTTATTTCAACAGTTTTGTGGGGTTGGGAGTTCTAGAAATAATAGCATAATTTAAATTGTATCACTGTTCTGTAAGCATAACATAAGAAAGAAAAACAACACCAAAACTCACTGGGATATATTTTGCTTCTCCATAATACATACATAAAAAGACAAGGAATATAATTCAGTTTGCCCTTGACTTTATTTTCTTTCTCTAGAATCTAGGGGTTTTTTTTGTCTGTTTGCTTGTTTGTTTTAATTTCAGTTTGGAATCTTAGCAGAAATTTGGGGGGAGGGGGGG
>VWZY01009924.1:95912-114620 GCA_013399075.1 Chloroceryle aenea | reverse complement strand
GGGCTGGACTCTTCTCCCAGGCAACCAACGACAGAATGAGAGGGCATGGCCTGAAGCTGCTCTAGAGGAGGTTTAGGTTGGATATCAGGAAGCAATTCCTTACTAAAAGGGTCATCAGACACTGGGAAGGCCTGCCAGGGAAGGTGGTGGAGTCACCATCCCTTGTGGTGTTTAAGGAAAGATTGCACTTAGTGACATGCTCTAGCTAGGTGGTGTGATGTCAGGCCTTAGGCTGGACTTGATGATCTCAAAGGTCTATTCCAGTCTCTATGATAATTCTGTGTGTAATTCTAAAAACAATATACTCAACAAAGTCCAACAAAGGGTCACTAAAATGATGAAGGGACTAGAACATCTCTGCTTTGAGGAAAGGCTGAGAAATCTGGGACCGTTTAGCCTAGAAAAGAGAAGGCTCAGGGGCAGCTACTGGAGAGAGTCCCAACAGAGGGCTACAAAGATGACTAGGAGATTGAGATATCTCTCTTACAAGGAAGACTGAAAGAAGTGAGTCTACTTAGCCTGGAGAAGACTGAGAGGTGGTCTTATTAATGCTTATAAATATCTACAGGGTGGGGCCAGACTCCTTTCGGTGGTGCCCAGTGATAGGACAAGGGACAATGGACACAAATGGGAATACAGGAAGTTCCCATTAAACATGAAGAAAAACTTCTTTACTATTGTGACATCCAGGATGTCTAGTACTTGTCTTGAACAATCCAAGAGATAAGTGATGTACTTAGGCACTCAGGATATCTGTTGTCTGTCATAAGACATCTAAGAGTTAAAAAAGATTTGTGGATGGACTAAAGAGATGTCTCAGCAACCCATCAAACTCTTTTACTACCCACCCCACCCCTGACCTGAGAAATGGGGAGTTTAGTGGGGGAGATGCTGAGATTGGAAACAAAGGAGTTCTATAGCTGATGGTTCTATAGCTGATGCAGATTTTCTGGCAGGAACTGTGTCCTGGGGAGATCCTGTGCTGGAGGACAGGATCTCCCCTGAAGGACTGTAGCCCCACAGAAAAGAACCAGGCTGGATTAGTTCTTGAAGAAATGCAAACCATGGGAAATTAATGTTGGAGTTTGTTAAGGACCATATATTGTGGGTGGTATCCCACACTGGAACAGTGTTAAGAAATAATGCAAATAAATAGCAACTGTACATAACAAATGTATAAACAATTATATACTGAATAAGTTTTCATCTCATATTTTTTGACAGACAGAATTAAAAGGAATAAGCTTATCATTTTGAACTGTATCTTAATGAATGACTTCAAAACCGATGTTACTTCACTGATCACACTATCTTTACCAATATTTATTCAAAATTGTCATTAGACCATATGGAAATTCATAAAACTGTAAGGTCAAAATAAAATAAAACCCTATGATAATAGTGGGAAAAAGTAAAAATTTGATAAAGGCATATTATAGCAAACTCACTTTGACAGTTTCCTGTTATTCCTATCTTTTTACTCATGAGTGGCCTGAGTAGAAGCAGTCACTGATTTCTTCCACTGCACCTTTTCATCAGGTTTCCATT
Organism: Chloroceryle aenea; assembly: GCA_013399075.1. NCBI lineage: Eukaryota > Metazoa > Chordata > Aves > Coraciiformes > Cerylidae > Chloroceryle > Chloroceryle aenea. Next base: position 113,072 of record VWZY01009924.1, on the reverse strand, counting down.
GGGGAACATGTTTTGTAGAGCAGCTTCTTTTTCATGTCCTGGATCTCAGAGACTTGTTTTCATCAGACTCAAAGTAAATCACAATTCCATCTCCTACAAGTTTTTGGTGATATTTTATTTCCTTTTACAATAACAATACCGCAAGAGAGTGAGGTGAGTTAAATAGTTCCCAGTAACTCTGTTCTGGAATGATTTTGTTATTTTGCCCAGTTCACAGAATGTTTCTAGAGCTGCTTTTGTTGGTGGTATGTTTTCAGTAAAAACCCCAAAGAGTCATCTCTTTCTCTGAGTTGGCTTAATAAAGCTTTATTTAAAAAGATCAGCATGCCAGAGTTTTATTTAATCAATTTTTGGTTTCATCCACCAAGAGTTCATCTTTCTCGGGAGTAGCTGAATGAACAAAATCTGATTCAGCATTCCTGTCTTGGCTGGATTCTGAAATTAGAGAAAACAGTTCAGTAGACCTAATGTTGAAATATTTCATTTAATTGTTTGCTTGCAATCTAGATATATTTTATTGTTGCAACTCCTTATACTAAAATACCTTCTTTCCTTCTTGATTTTGCAAGATTTTAGTGATATTAACAAGTATAGTATCCAAAGGAGGGTTTTATTTACTTGACTAATGTGATAATGAAGAATATTTCAGAATGTGATTTAACATGTCTAGAATTAAAAATAAATATTTTTTCTAGCTGTTCAGCTGCAGCAAAAGCAGACTACATGAACTGTAAAGATTAGTATAAAACAAAACAACTTTTGTAATATATCCTTTCTTTTGTTCTTTGTCATTTTAATAATAGTTCTAATTTGATAATGACTAAACTGTGTAAGTTTATTTTAAAGTATTTTGAGTTCAAGTATTACCAATATTTTAAGAATCTTGATGATTGGATAATATAGTACTGATGAGAATAAATACATTTCATTTGTTGAATAATGTGATACCTAAGACATTGAGTGTATGTAAAAAGGCAACATGTGAATACTTGATGTTGCTGAACTTGATACTGCTGTTGAAATGTTTTGCCATTTATTTCCGAAGGAAAAAAGATATCACCTAAGATTCTCATCATTGGTGGAATTTAAAATAAACAGCAGCATATTGACAAAAGATCAGTAGTAGCGCACAATGAAACAGTGTTGTTTGCTATTTGCTAATACATAGTTGTTAGAGCTGTGTTTTGAGAGTATTTGGAACTTTAAAGTAATAAATTGCCTACAAATCTTATTAAGAGGTTCATAAAATAGAAAAGCAGCCCACCCCAAAATAGTAGTCTAGAAGACTAAGATACAAGAAAGTGCCTTAAGCATTCAAGTAAGCAGTTCAGTGAAGCTGAAAGGCAAAATCTCTTTATGGCTCCAGGCCATCAAGTCAAAGTAATATGTACCCATAGTCATGATAAGAAGGGGGCAGTGACTTGGTGTGCCTGCTGTATGACTGTTAACATTGTGTTAACTGCTATCTGCTGGAAGAACTGAATCTACCCTTGCCCCTATTGTTGTTCTATTATAGATGTTCTGTTTGTCAGAAAAAGTGTAATAGTTGTTCTATTTGTTTGTGTCCATACCAATGTCTCAGCCAGAAGTGCTATCCTCTCTCATCTATTAAAAAAATGCCAACCATCTAGAGATAGCAGTGAAGGTGAAGGTGGATGGCAGTTTAACTAAAAAGAGGGATTTAAGTTCTCATGTTAAAATTGAAGCAATGTGTAAGGAAAGAAAAATAATTGCCATGAAGAAAGCACACAGATTACTGTCTAGATCAGCTGTGGAAGTACAAAATAGCAAACTGGATTTCAGCCTAGTCTTACAAAGGTGTTTATACATTTTATAAAAAATGGTTCATAGATATAAAATGGGACTTTTTTGTGACCTAGTGAATACTACTTACTTTAAATGTTATGTTTACTATTGGACTTGAAGAGACTGGCTAGTAATGTTTGTTTGTCTTCCAGAGAAGTAAGCAGTGGGGGAAGAACCACAAATGATGGAGTATGAATTGCATTACAAAGGGACAACTGATGTGTGGGAGGAAATAAGAATTATATGATCCATGTTCATACCTAGAATCATAATAACATTTATTCTGATGTTCTGTGATGTACTACTGTTCTTGTTTTTGTAAGCGAGATGAACAGCAAGAAAGGAGTTCAGAAAAGCTTGCAGTCATGGTCAAGCTCATTTGTTCCACTTGCCACTTGTAATCCATGACTCTTGCTTAAGTTTAATCTTTGTTAACTGCATTGTTTAATTTTCTTTCTGTAGTTCTAGGAAGTCACAGGAAATTTCCTTCAAAAATGATGAAGGAAATGATTCCATTGAGGAATCATCAGCTTGGCATTGGTTTACTGAAAGACGATAATTGTTTTCTAAGAAATTAAGAATAATTTGCCAAAAATCACTAGCAGCTAAATGATTTATAGGCTTATTACAAATTTGGTCAGACTAAACATTGAGCTTTAAAAATATGGACACCCTAGGTCATTTATTTTTTTTACTTTGGAATAGCATATTAAGCAATTCAGTTCAAATATTGTGTCATTTTAATTGGTGAAGTAGAGCAATTAACTTTCAATGACAAAATGTCAAGTGAGTCCTTTGATTCACCAAAGTAAATTTGTCAGGAAAAGACTATCATCTCATATAAATAACAAAGAATGCAATTAATTTGTATGGTTCAAGTAGCTTGTGATCTAATTATCCTATGGTCTAAGAATAACAGCTAAGGACTTCCAAGAAGAAAAAAATGTTTCTCTTATCTGTATTAGTGTCTTCAATATTGTTCACTCAGATCCAAATTCTTGAATAAATCCTCTGATAGTTTGCTGAACTTTACAGCTTAATTTCTCACCAACTTTCAACTTAGTTATAATCTGCACCTCAAAACTCAGTCCTACTAAACTGCCAGAGGAATTAAAACTAGCTCAAGTCATAGAAGAAAGACAGGTGATCCACAAAGTGATTATGTTGAAATTATTAATGCATTGAAATTAAATTCCAAAGACCTCCCAGAACATTAAGAGAAGTAAATAAAAATTGAAATGAGGCAACAGAAGACTTATGTATCTGCAGTGTAGTTGCTGATGTTTTGAGATCTAAGAGTCCCAGTTTTAGTGTAACAGTATGCTTTTTGGAATAGGAAGTGAATTTCAGATTTGTTTCCATGTTGGTGGGATTCCAGGCTTTCCCTGGAAGAGCTGTTTTGGTACTTTACCTATGGAGGAAATACTTTAACTCTTTTTGAGGTGAGAATTTTATCCCCCACTCTTTTACTTACCAAATAATTTTGGATAATTACTAGGAATATCTTACAGAGCTCTGCTTCAAATTCTTTTTGCACAATAAACCTGAAATACATTTCTCTTGCTTATAGAAGCAAATGACCTCATAGTGCTTTTGAGATCTGTCTTGTTTTTAACCTTTAACCAATTCTTAAAATAAATCCTCAACAAGGATGGATGATTACATTGTAATGCAGAATAATATCTATTAATGTTTGTTAGAAAAGCAAAATGTGATCCTAAAAGTTTAAAAAAAAAATTATTTTTAGACAGTATTTGCCTCTGACTCCTAGAATTCTTAATGGAATTACAATTAATGTTCATCAAAACAAATACTATCATTTCATTGCAAAATAAAGTATGTCTTCTGCCTTATAATATCTTGTACCTTTTTTTTTTCCTTCTTCTTTTTTACCTTTCCTTAGGAAAAGAGCAAAAGTTTTGGGATACGAGAAAAAAAAAAACAAAACAAAAACAACTGTGAAAATTCTTCCCTGACAATTTTCTGCTAATTGGTAAAAAATGAGTCTTTATTCCTCCATGGTAAATCCCAGCCTTCCTCAGGATGAGGAGTAGAAGGCAGCATCCTGCTTGGTGTGGTGCAGTTTTCCTACTAAACTTCTGTTGCAAACTACTGTTGCTGCTTTTTCCCAAAAGTTAGACAGACTTTTTAATGAGGTGTAAATACGGTTTTTAGTTGCCTCCATTCATCCCTAGGTTGACTCCCAAAGAAAGGAATGAAAAAAAGAATAGAAGTATTTACATTTCATATTCATATCATGCTGCCTGTGCCTCTGAAATTAGTAATATTCAAATGGTCGTTTTTAACACTAAGACCATAGGCAGACTGATATTGCTAGAACATAAAAGTAGATGTGTCATGTATGCTATTTGTTTAAGTTTTTTTCTGAAAGAAGACTCTCTATTTTTCTATGAAAGAAAGAAGTAAACCTCTTTGGCTGTAGTTTTATAAACTCTCTAAATGAGGAAAAGCCTGTGGGCTACAAATTCTATGACAAATTCCCTGCAGCCCAGGTCTTTGGGCAGCCATGAAGGGTTGATTAGTAGACGCAGATCTCTTTACCAAGTCTTCTACTGGCTGCTTCAGGCAATTGCAGTCCAATTGCTATAAACTCTGCCATTCTGAGTCACTTATTTCTTCAGTGTATTAGATGAGGAGCTCAGGCATTCCATACTAGCTGTATTTTTCTTTGGGACTCACATAAGTAAAATCTACATTATGTGATGATTATGAACATAATGCCTTAATTGTCTGTTGTATCTAGTCCCAAGTAATCAGTAGTCATAAAATCATAGATTCATAGAATCATTATGGTTGGAAAGGACCTCTAGATTCATCAAGTCCATCCTTCACCCTAACATCTCTCTATTCACTAGACCATATCCTCAAATGCTATGTCCACTCGTTTTTTAAACACATTCAGAGATGGTGACTCCACTACCTCCCTGGGTAGCCTGTTCCAGTGCCTAACCACTCTCTCAGTGAAGAATTTCTTCCTAGTATCTAATCTAAAACTCCTCTGACGCAAGTTGAGGCCATTTTGTTTCATTTTATCATTAGTAATTTGGGAGAAGAGACAAACACCAGCCTCACTGCAACCTTTGGTCTTTGTTATTTTTTTCTGATTACATGAATGACTTTGCCACTTCATTTCACACTATTCCAAAATATTCTCCCTATTATGTATCGATTATCCTGTTTCTCAGAGTAGTTGTCACTTCTGTGAGGTTTCTGTTTTCTTTCGGGATGATTTTGAGGAATTATATTTTATGACTTGCCTTCTTATGATTTTATTATTCTATAGCTTTAGAAAGGTTGTCCCAAGACATATTATTTTGAATCACCTTTTCCTTTAAGGACTTTTCTCCCCAGGTGGTCTTCCTCAAGGTCTTATTGCTACAGTTATGCAGTCTCAGGTAGACACAAGTTATTTCAGATATTTTTAAGAGTTGTGTAGTGCAGAATATGCTGTATTAAAAAAATAAAATTAAAAAAAAATATCAGTGGTCCACATTAAAAAGAAAGCAACAGAAGTATTTTATTAGCACACAGATACTTGAACTGCACAAATGACATCAGTCTACAACTCAGCCTAGAAGCTCTTAAATCCCAGCTGGCAGCATTTGTTAAAATCATGAGAGAACTTTATAATTCCTGCCATAAACACTTGACTATTCTTTAACTTCACTCTGGCATTTCTAGATTTTCAAATTCAGACTGAAATTAATAATTCATAGTCATTATAATAAGATGTTATATTTTTCCTTGTCATATTCTTGTTTTCCAGGAAATCGGATGGTTGAATTTCAGCTACATTACTGCCTGGTTAGGAATAATTAGATATAAAAATCCTGTTAGTCATATATATGTGTACTGTGTTTTAATTTCCATCATGTCAGTGTCAGAGTTCCTAGAAAGTGAGCAGAAAATCAGAGCTCTGCAGGAAAGTCTGGCTCTGATATAAGACAGAGAAACTGAAAATCTGACCCATATTAGCATTAGGATTTTCAGCAACCAATAATTAAAACAATTTTATTATTTTGTTATTAATATTATTTTAGAAGTCCCAGCAAAACCATCTATTTTTGTGTTCTGCAGTTCCAAGGAAAAAGTTTTCACCCCTGTTTTAAACATCTGCTATCACTACACACAAATATCCCCCAATTACATGAACCTCTTCTTCTTTAATTCTTCACTAAATATAAAAAGACTACATAACAATTCAGAGCACTTTACAAGTTGTAGTATATGTCGTTGCTGTGTCCTAAATTTACGTACTTTCCCTTTCTCTCAACTTGCTTTCTCCGGGCACTGAGTGAAACAAAGAATCACTGCCCATCAGATCCTGGGGCCAAATTTTTGAGATACCAGGAGCTCAAGGATCACCGTAAGATAGATCTCCACTAGAGCTGAGACACATCTTAAAATATCTTTCAAGAAGATGCTCATCCAAAGATCATTCTCTCCTGTCCCACTAACCTCTCTTAAAAAAAATGTAATGACAGGCTCCAAGACCTTGATCATTGTCTACAGTCATTGTGTAACATGGGAAATGTAGCATTAAAAAGCGTATCTCCTGTTCTGGAATCCAGTGCTCTCTAATATCATGCAGTCTTCTTAAAGTCATTCAGACTTTTGTTGCCTCTATTCTGATGTGGAAGCTATTCTAAAACTATCTTCTAAAATACCAGCTTTCTGAGGGTTGAAGACTAGAATTATTAACTTCTAGTTTGTGTACCTCTACTTTAGTGGTCATTAGCTTACACAGATATTTTTAGAAGTGAACAGAATTATCCCTCTCAGTCCTCCTTCTATTACAATATTGTCTCATCCTGAAAGATTGGACTCCTTTTTCCTTATATATTCTGGTTTTAGAATGTAGGTGACCTGGATTGTCCATAAAAATTTAAGTGCCATCCCATCAGGTGACATATATTGAAGCAAAGGTATACAGCTGTAATAACATTTCTGCCAGAAATATCTCACCTCATATTTTCTAAAATTAGGTTTTCTTTTTTTATGGCTGCATGGCATTAATGGGTTATGGTAATTCTGCTCTTAACTCAAGTACACTAGGATTGCTGTATCTTCATTTCAAACTGAAAGGGAATGCCCCTTTAATTTGGCTAATTTTACCATATTAAATTTTCATGTAGTTGGTTCATGGTTCTGTTTTAATCATGCTGTTCTATTATCTATTGAATAAATGGGGTATCTCAGTTTGAAGATAGGGTTGCAAATGTATATGAAATTGGAGTGATATGTAGAATGTAAGGGTATGTGGTCACCTGCAGTCACCCCTGATTTATGAGAATAGTTAACAAGGATTCAACATTAAGAAAAAAAACACAACCAAAACCAACCAAACAAACAAACAAAAACACAAACAAAGAAACAAAAAAAACAAGAGACATGAAAACAGGTTAAACACACAGGTACACAAACCCTAAGAACCAAAGTAATAATGATCACAATACCAAGAACAGAACTGTTAGGTCACTGATTGATTTACCTCTGAAGGAAACCCTCAGGTATAGACTCAAAGATGCTCAATCTGAACTCTGTAGCTGTTAAGAAAGAGGGAAACAAGATCTTCTTGGGCCTCTTAGGAAAGGTAGACATCCTGGGATATCTGAAGGGACTTGTGAGATTATACAATACTTACAGAAAACTTTGTAATGGGATGTTTAGGGGGAGCTCCACATGATGCATGGATGTGCCTTGCTGACTGGACTAGCCAGCCATCAAGTTTTATTAGACAGTGAGTAAGAGGAAACCTGTGTCTGAAAATATCTAAGGCCTGAGAAACAAACTGAAAATGTGGCTCAGGATCTAACCATGTGTATGGGGTGGGTTTAGAGCACATGCTTAATATTTGAGGGCTCCATGAATGTGATGTGGTTGGAACACAAATCCTGATCAACCAGGGAGGAGGAACAAGTCTGTTGATGTTTACATGGGTGTAATTGATGTTTGCATGGCAGCGCATAAAGCTCTCTACTTGTGCTGTATATGGCAGTCTGTGTTCATGAGTGTGTATCTCTACTTTTGGAACACCTGCTGCAACTACAAACAGGAGCAAAAGAAAAAAAAAATAAATTCAGCCTCTTAAGTCCACTTGAATCAGTTTCCTTTAAAAATGACATCGTGCAATTCAAGCAGCAGATCATTCCCAAGGCAGCCACATTATGATTACTATTATTACTAAATATTTACCCCTTCCTTCCCATGGATCTTTGCAAGCAGTAATTTCTTATGGAAAGAACATTTTAATATAATAATATTTTGTGAATATGCTGAGATAAGCAGTCCATGACACATCTTAAAGATCACAGCAGTTCTCTTGTGATTTGCACAAAATTTATACATATTAAAACTAATTCATATAAATTTTAGTTATACCACATACTGGATGTAAAGTTAAACTATATATTTGCAATTTCAGCTTAAAACTGTCACAAATTGTCTCTCTTCTTTTTTTTTTTTGTTCTCAAAAAGTGAACACTAAAGCCATATGTTTGGAAATACACACCACAAAGCCCTACATGAAGATTTCCAAATATTCTGTTTGACCAGTGTATTACTTTATTAACTCATGAAACCAAATGAACGTACTGCCATAATTGCCAAGCAAAAGAACATCCACTGTTCTCTCTGTTACCAAGTACCAACTTGCCTGAAGTGCACATAGTGAAAAGAAAGCAATACTAAATTAATTTTTGTGCCCAAGAGGCAGTAAAAATTGAAATTATGCAAAAATCTGCATAATGAAAAGAGAAGAAAATTCAACATCAATTTGACTTCAGATACAAGCATCTTGCTTTCTAATAATATGAGAGATCATTTTAAATTTGAATATCAAAGACCAATATCTGGACACTTACAGAAAAATCAACATACAACATGTTTGGTTTTGAGCTAAATGATTAATAGATTTGTGGAAATATTGAATACTGTGTTGAAAGAAATTATAGGACATATAGACATTTCTGAACATTTGTGAGAGAAAAATGTTTATGATGTATATAATATGCCTAAGGATTGATAAGTACATTCAAAAAGGCAGACTGAATACATAAGACATGCTAGACTTTTTTTGGTAATACAAAATTGTGTTTGAGGCTAGACAATGTTAACACTTAACATATCTAAACTATTAAATGTCTGACTGAATTTTCATACTTTGTTTACACATAGTATTCATAGAAGACAATAAGAGCATTTCTCAAAATTAAATTGAATGATAGCAATGCACTTAATGTCCCATGAAAATATTTTAAAGCAAATGATAATTAATATATTATTTATGCATTTTGGTTTGTTTTAAAGTTACATTTACAAATACAAATATTTTGCAAATCTCATTTAGTGTTTTCTTAGTAAGTAAAATTGAACAAAATTCTTTTGCACTGAAAATTTTTAAAAGAAACCTATACAGCTGTTTAACGCTTTGGTGCTTTTTGATATATACATCTCTATGACATATAACACTCTTTGCTTTTATCTCACTATGACATAATACGGAATGTCTCAGTGATATTTGACATTATACCAGAAACACAATGAATGGCACTTTTAAAGGTATTTTTTTTCACCGCTTCTTTCCATTGTGACAGCTGTGTTAATCTTGCCCATTAACATCCACTTTAAATCAGTGGACCACTTCAGTAAATATAGACAATTCAGTGGTAAAACAGATTTACTCTGTCTGGATGTTGCCAGAGTACTTAGCAGAATTCAAGTGTCTATGTAATAAGTGAGCTCATGAGGTGGTGTTTTATTAAAAGTAGAAAACTCATAATTCATTCTAATTAAAATATTAGTATTACACTGTTGATACATAAAACCTGAGGATTTTACAATGCAAAATTAGATGGGGAAAATACCTCAGAACAACTGTGTGAGATCACATTACAAAACAAATGTGGTCATATTTTTCTCCTATTAGAATAAATAAGAGGAATTTGTTTGCATTCTGCAGTTCAAAGATAATAAAAAATTACTATATAAAAATGGCTACTTCTCAAGTAAAGAAATAAGGTTGTTTTACTTCTCTGGCATAGCCCGTTATTTCAGGTCTACCAAGTACCCCTATTGCTTTATCATTTTAGTTCACTTCTGCTTATTACCATATCTCTACTGACCACAGTAACAATGAAGAAAAGATAGTATTATTTATGCCTTGCCTTGTCTCTCTTTGGTTACAAGACAGTAATTATTCAGTTTCTACTTCCCTGGAACTTAGTTACATAGAACTCTCTTTCTTTTTGACCAGTGACTTGCGGAAAACAGACTCCACAACTAGGATAGTTGTAAAGTAGGCATGTTTATTTGGCGCCAGATGCATGGGGGGTTGCCCCACCACAAACGTGAGTGCCTCAGGCAGTCTTGTGCAACCTCAGGCAGAGTTAAACATTTAATATTCAATAGGTTTTGCAATGTGCCTATACCTATGCATTATCTATCTCCGCTTCACATGCAGATAAGGTCTCCTCCCCTTTGAACAGGTGCAGTATTTTCTGGTTGTGGTCGTTAGGGGTCTTGAGGATGAAGTAAGATGTCTTCCTCACAGCTAAACTTTTGACCCCAGGCTCCTGTGCATGTCCTGTAGTCTGTGGGCCATCATCCGAGCCTTCAATGCTAGTTCAGACCGTACCTGCAGAAGCTGAGGAAATACTTGACTAAACCTATACAATGGACCCTCATTCTTCTCTCAGGGATGTTACAACTATTTATCTTCTCTGTTTGACAAGCATAACCAAACACCAGCCTTCAAATCATAGACTTGTTCATTTCTAACAGTTGGACTTGTAACAGTGTATGTGTCAAAGCCTTAATGAAAAGGAGAATAATAGCCATGAAGTTCAAAGCTAGAAGGCTACATTGTTAAATGAAGGGTCAGAGTTATCTCACCCAGATAAAGAGATTTAAGCTGATTAAATACTAGTAATCCTAGATTCTCTTTATAGCTGATGGAAAGAATTAGGCATGCCTGTTTTACGCTGAGATTTTCCTTTTGGGGTTTTCCTATTTATTAATTTCCTATATGGAATGACTTCAGGTTAACAACTTAGATTTAAATATTTTTTAGAACCAGAATTAGAGCAAATTATCACCCAAAATGATTGAAAAAAATCCTGTCTAGATTTAAAAGAGAGATTTAATCTTCAAAAGACTTAGCTTCACAAGTTTAGTGTGTATGGGGCTTAGAATTCTAAGCAAAAGCATCTTCCTGTATCTTGAGGTTCTTCTGCTAAAGTATAAATCTTGAAGTCACACCAATACTCTGAAATGAAGTTAACTACATCATTTAGGATGTCATGAATCTGTAATTATAGAGATAATTTTCTCCTACTGAAGTCTGTTGGAAGATAAGTGTAAGAAAAACAGTGTGCAAACAGCTGTTCTAGTTTAATAAAATTGATAAAAAATAAAATAAAATCAAACCCCAAATCAAACACTCCCAAACCACCATACCCTCCTAAACCCAGATTTATCTTTGTTCCCTTTTCATGAACTGTCATGTTCCCTAAAAGGAATTCCAGTCCTGACTTGAGTGAAAAATGTAAACTTCACAAACTCGTGTTCATTCTTTCTCCACTAAGAACTAGACAGAGGCAGCATGACTAGAACCAGTTATTTTAAAGTATCATAGAATCATCTACATTGGAAAAGACTCTCAAGATCATTGAGTCATCAAATTGTTTTTGTTTTCTCCTTTTACTAACTGTAATTTTCAAGCCTGTGAAGTCAGTTCCTCTTTTAAAAAAGCAGTCTGAAAAATCTTCATTAACATGCAACAGCTTCCTACAACCAGCTAAGATCTCAGGGCACCCTGGGAAAATCAGATCAAAGCTTGAGAAAGTTAAACTGTTTCTGCTGTTCCTGTTGTGTTAAATAGCAGTTTCCTTGGTAATGAGGGTTTTTTTCATGGTTTAACTTTTTCAACTGCAATTATTGTGCCCTGAGATGGCTATAGATTACAGTTACCTGAAATACATCTGAATTATTTGACCATTACACCATTAATGAAAAAGTGACATATATAGATGTCATCTCTAAGGAAACTATCAGAGGAATAAGTCACATACATTTGGGAAAAATCTGCTTCACCATATATCTTACAAATAATTCTTCTGAGATTTATATAAAAAAAAAAATGGGATCTACATGTAAGATAGGTTTACACAATCTTTATAACATGATACTCTTGCCTATAAAACCTAAAATGCCACAGAAACATATCAGTGTTCACTTATTAGCCTATCTCCCATTGAAGATCATATGATAGCAGCAAAATCAGACTGACAGGCCCGGTACTATCTGGTATTTCGTTATAAAATTATTATTGTTGGTGAATCAAGCCCTGAAGGGTACTGAGTCACAAAAAGATTTAAAAATAAAACCACAAAAACCCAGAGGTTTCAATTAATATTGACTTAACAGTGCCTTTTGATTTTATAGTGTATTCATTGTATACATACATCTTGCATGAAGTATGCCTTCTTCAGACAAAATTTGCCAAGAAAGCAATGCTGTTCAATAGAATGATACAAATGGAGTTCAGAGAAAGAGATGGTGGTTCTCTTTGCTGTACTTTATATTTAGATCAACAGTAAGTAAGACAACTTAATTCCAGGTGAAAAGTTGTCAATTTGTCTGTGTTTGTTTTCTAAGACTAATCCATTAAATACAAGAAAAATCTGGAGAAATACAAACATTTTCACTCAGCTCTTAGAAAGCAAGACTGACAGTATATACTTTCTAACTACTGATAATTCTGAAATCTGCTTTTAACAACTTATTTTAAATTTCTCATCTAAAGGTACATCAATTTCCTATTAGAAAAAAAAAAAAAAATTGCAGGAAAATGTGTTAGTGTTCACATGCAGGGAAGGTCTCTGGCTGTGTCATGGGATTCAAATCAAACAAAGTTGTTCAAATGTAATTTTTCACATTAAGTTTAGAAAGTTCTTTATGTAATTGCACCAGAAATATGGTCTAGGTAGACTAAATTGTAGTTATGTTTTGTATTAATTCAGGACTCTGATTCACCCTCCTCCAAGAAGCCAAACTCCTAGGCTGTCCTTTCAAGCCCAGATTGACAGACTGGGAACAGCCTTTCTGGTATTTTTGTGCACACTTGCAAGAAACCTGAGAAAGAAGAGAGTCAGGCTGAGTCCACTTAAGCTCTATAGACAGTTAAGGACCTGACCAAGCATCCTAATGGAAGTAAAGGCAGATGAGTCTACTGTTGTACATGCTGACTGGAAAGAGTAAGTGGTTCAGTCAGAAACTAGGAGGCCATGAGAGACACTGAATGTGCATAAGTAAAACTGATAGTCTGTTGTATAGCCTTGAGCATAATCAGGAGAGAGAGAGAGATTTTGTTTCTGTCAGCATTTTATTCTTTGGGAGTAGTGTAGTGTTTCTGGTTTTCCGAAGGGAGTAACATTTTTTATTTCCACTACAACTTCTTTTATTTTTGCTTAAAAATAACTGTGTGGGTTTGAGTGAGAACAGAACTAATTTTGTTCAGGGGGTTTACTTTTCAGCTCAGTTCTTCTAACTAACTGCACTTTCTGAAGTTAGCAGTATGTTTTCACAGGCAGTGTCTGTTGCTGGCAGTGATAACACCTCATGTTTAGAGTTACTACCAAGGATTGGTGTGCAGACCAAGGCCACTGCTGGATCTTGTGCACCACATTGAGGGGTGCAGAAAGTAAAAGGCTGCAGTTGTGGGGAGGAGCAGATAGGAGAGTTGACCCCAAACTGACCAGTGAGTTATGACCTGCATAATATCAGTTGTAGCTTATATTTTATAGCTTCTGAACATGTTCTATCTCTTCAGCCATAAGATATTAGGGAGTGGGTGATTAGGAATAAGTGCATAGTTATGTCTTCCAGATATACTTTTGCAGCTTCTTGTTTGCTAAGGCGCCAGGTTTTCCTAAGTGGCATATGTTTTCTTGGATTTCAGGATATACCTGTCTCCTAATAAACTTGAACAACCACTTCTGATCCTCTTTATACTTTCCACCTCCGTAATCTCCCATAAATACAGGTTTCATTATAAAATTCTCTATTTCTGTTGCTTGTGTTGATAATTTCATCTGCTTTTGTAGTTTTTCCATGTCCTTATTTTCATGCATTATAACATTAAAGGATATTCCAGGGTTATAATCTGCTCACTTTCTGATTTTATAAACTTTTGCAGTAAAAATTAGTTAGAAAAGAAGCAGCAGAAAAAAAAAAAAAAAAAAAAAAAAAACTAGTATAGATTTTCATTAAAAATATTAATATATATTTGTAATAAATAATTGGTAATTTAATTTTATCATTTCACAATTATATTTAGTACTTTTTCAGCATGTTTTTATCAACAGTCAACAACAGTATTTTTAGGGCTTTCTGCAACCTTTTTCAACTGTATGCCTTTGTGTGTATCAGGAAACTAGAGAGCATTGTGATGAGAGTGCTTAGAAGACTGAAAAATCAGGTCAGTCTCAAACTGTTAAAACAACACTTTACTAGACTGACATTAATTAACATCACATATTCACAAACTTAGTTATTACACATTGTTAATTATTATCACTCCCTTTCTTAATGGTATCTTATACCAGCTGTGAATATGCAACATCACAAAGCTGATGCTGTGTAGTTAGCAATAATGACTGCAATCTGTGATGTTCTTATTCAATGAGCTGAATGTGTGCTCATCCTGAGGTCCTCTCCCTGTTTCTACCTCCCCATTCCCTAATTAAGGATTTGGTGTTTTTATAAGAAAGGTGAGTCTCTGGGCAATCTGCAGCTATTGACCTTCACCCTAGAACTGCAGGAATGTCACTTTCTGAGGCTGCAGCCAGTGCCTCATTCCCTCATATGGCTTTCCTCATACCTCTCCTTCATCTCTTCTCCTATTCCCAACCCCCCTTTGCTTGTCTGTTTCTAATTTGCTTAAAACAGAAACAGTTATTATCGAGCTCTTGAGTATGCATATGAAACCTCAGGAGTTCTTTAGCCCAACATCTTTCTCAAAGAGTCAGCTCTGAGTTCAAGCTAGACTGCTCAGAGCTGTGTCCAGGCACATCTTGAAAACCTGTAAGGACTGATACTGTACAACCTCCTTGATCATGAATATCTTTTGCCATAAGGTTTCCCTTCTCTTCAGTCATAAACATTGTTGAACTATTGGATATGGAAAGATATTTGTAATATATCATCTGCCCAACAAAGTCACATAGAAAGTCAATAGTATATTTCTGTAGCTGGAGTTTACTATAATTTTCAGACCTCAATTTTCCAGAAATATCTTTTTTTTCTCTTCTCTAAAAGAAGTAATTTCTCCTGGATAGAATAGTTAGTCATGTTTTTAAAAACATAATACCGTACAAAAAAAAAAAACAACCCTCACTCTATTATTATGTACCATTATAAACTTCAGTAGGAGTTTGGGATTGCATGTGAAATCTAGGAGGAGAACTTCTCTGTTGCATTCGATGACATTGTTAATATGCATCTCTGCAGTTTAATGGTGTGCACTCACATTGTCACAGCACACAAAAAACAACTTAATGTTATTTTAAGAGAAAATTGCTTTCTTTACAGCATGGAAGGATTAGATGGTAGAGCTTGTATTGCACAAATGCAAATTGTAGTTTGTTGAAGTAAAGTACTTTTTCTTTCTTGCTGTCGTACTTAGCTTGTCAAACAATAGTGTAAGTCAATTTAACAGACTAAAAAAAGCTAAAATATAAGCCAACTATAACAAAGGTAGCATTGTTAAACCACTTTCTATTATGTAGATTTGTGTGTGTGCAGCAAAGCTGCTCTCATTCTAAGTCTTTGATTCAATATGCCATCAGGTATGCTGTTCTAAGATTACCAAACAATATGCTCTAGTTTAACAGAATAAAAATCAACACAAGATTGTCAATATCACACCAGTTTTTCAAGTCTTACACTCTGTGTAAATAATACACAAACTAAGGAGCTGGATTGTGAAGAAACAATACTAGTTGTTCTAATATATGTAATAATAAGAAAAAAATCTTTTGTTGGTTATATCTACTATATAGCTTCAGATATTTTCTCCTGGCTTTTTGTCCACATGTTTATTTCTTCATTAGAACTTCTCAAGAAATTATATTATATGGGAAAGGCTGAATCATGTTCATAGGGCTACACTGGACTGCACACTTACTTAAGATCCATGTTGTTTCTTAATTAAGTGTTGCATTTCTTTAGAAAGCACTAAGGGACTTTTTTCCTATTAAAAATATTTGATGCCAACTTGAGGGCTGATTTTGATTTTTTTTTTTCTGAGAAAGATTAACTTGTTTGTTTGTTTTTTAAAGCATATCTCCATTTTCAAATTTAGCTCTACATAAGAATATTTACTTCATATCAACTTCATACCTTCATTCTCAAACCTTTTACCTCCTTTCCCTATCCCTGAGCATTGCAGAGGGGATGGGGAATGTGGGTTGCAGACAGTCCATAACAACCCCTTTCTGCCACTCTTTCATCCTCACACTTTTCAATGACTTCAGTGCAGGTCCTTCACATGGGCTGCAGTCCCTCAGGGTAAACCTGCACCAGAATGGGCTTCTTACCATGGACTGTAGTTCCTGCCAAGAGAACTTGTTCCAGCATGGGCTTTCCATGGGATACAGCTTCCTTAAGGGTATATCCACCTACTCTGGTGTGGTCTTCTCCACAGATTACAGGGAAATACTACTTCCACTACAGTTTCTCATACAGGTTGCAGGGGACTGTCTGCTTTGGTGCATGGAGCACCTCCTCCTTTTCTCTTTCCTCTGACCTTGGTGTTTGCAGGGCTGTTTTTCACACTTTTGTCTCACTTCTTGCTGCTTGTGAAGTATCTTTCCCTTTATTGAATTCTTTTTTCACAGAGGCACCACCATCTTGTCTGCTGGGCTCAGCTGTGCCCAGAGGTGTGTTCATCAGAGGTGACTGGAAAAACTCAGCACAGGGCAGACCCAGGCTACCATCCACTGATGGAAAGATAGGTATTAAGTTGTACTTCAGACACTTTGGATTGCTCTACCCAGTGAAGAATATGTTTTATCCCGCCCCCTTGTTCTAATATGTACAGCTAGATGAATAACATCACTCCCTTGTGAAAGAGGAAAGCACACCATGTCTAGTTGCATGCATCTTTGTATTATTTAATGAATACCTTTTATTTTTTCCCCAGAATATACTATCTGTAGCACCACAGAGGGAATGGAAAGATCATTAAGAAAGGAAACAATAATTAGCTGAAAGACAGTTTCAACTGAGATTCTCAAATAGCTTTTTCCTGGTGAAAAATAATCATTCTTACAT
>VWZY01009924.1:34295-95859 GCA_013399075.1 Chloroceryle aenea | reverse complement strand
GAAAAAAAAAAGATGTGTATAAACTACACAAAAGCAAGACTTTAACAATGGACATAATAAAACAGGAAGAAAACTATTTTCAAGAAAACCAAATACATCCTGGGATATAGCCAGGTCCAAAGAAGACTGTCAAACTGTATCCCACTCAAAATCCTCCATTTGTTCAGAAAGGATACAATTTCCTCATCATTTATCAATTAGCATCAAGAAACATTGGTTATGTCCTCAGAAACTCTAGTAGAACATCTGTCCAAATTCAGACTATATCTGATCTTACCTGTTCAGGATGACTAAGGTATTTTTTAGCAACTGGGTCTCCAAACAGTCTATGCAAACAATCCTTTGAGTTCCCATTTTTTCAGCATCTAACTACAACCTAGGTTTACTTGTACCCTTGCCATGCCAAAAGCAAATATTGTCTTAAGATATTTACCCCATCTTGTTAGAGAAAACATTATAGGGAAGAACTCCAGGGCTCATCTAGATTAAGAGTCAAGGTAAAGTCCAGCAGGTATACCCAAATCAGGAAATTGGAAAGACTTGTTAGGTTTTGCAATTTTGATGTACCCTTAGCTTAGGAAAATTTCAGGCAGAGTGAACAGGCCAATCTGATCTCTCACACCTGATTACTGATTGTCTGAGTTATGTATAATTAAGATGAAACTTAA
Source organism: Chloroceryle aenea (assembly GCA_013399075.1). Taxonomy (NCBI): domain Eukaryota; kingdom Metazoa; phylum Chordata; class Aves; order Coraciiformes; family Cerylidae; genus Chloroceryle; species Chloroceryle aenea. The sequence continues at coordinate 95,191 of VWZY01009924.1, read as the reverse complement.
TGAAGAAATTCCAAAAGACAGCAGCTTGTAGATTAGTAAGACACACTGTTAGTCAGTTATTGTAACATAAGAATGAGATAGTGTGATGAAATGTTGCTAGTGCTTTTGGTATGTCTGAAAAAATAAATAATTCAGCTGCATACTTTCTAACTTAAGAGGTAATAAATTTGAGTCTTCAAATAAAATTGCTTATAATTCCACCTCTACATATCAAACCAAGTTTGAATATTGTTCCTTTTGAGGTGAGGAATCATTCTAAGTTTGAAATTTGATGAATAATTATAGAACATGGAGTTTTTCACTCTAGAAATGAATCAGTTTAGGCTGACAGAATAGAATTATTTAATTAAGTGTAGACAAACATCCATGTGATTTATACTACATACACATTTCTTTCTATAGTGTAACAGTACAACATTGCAATGTTTCACCTTTGGTAGTTTTAAGGTCTTATAAAGATGCCTTTTATTTTTTTTTTTAATTTGAAGGAAATTTGCCAAATTCAGTAAAAAAAGAAATTACAAGGGCACAAGACAAGACATGATGATTTTATTCAAAGTTTGTGTCAGAGTCTGGTACTCTCTGACTAGCTTCTTTGAGATATTCCACATATGGAAGGTGAAACATTTAATATCAAATATACTTATTTGAAGAATATTGATGTTGCACAGGATTTCTGATTTAGCCAAGTGATACAAAATATACTGAAAACACGAAGTAAGTGACACTTGGCAAAATACAGCAATTGCAATACACCATTCAAATACAGTTCTAATGTGATTCCAGTTACTGGTTTCTATGGTTCACTGTCACGACACCAGGTGTCCATAGTCTCCAGGAAGGAATAAGTGGGTTGAAGCCAGCTCAAGCCCATTGGTGTCTTAAATTATTTTGCTAGTTGTCTAGTTTTTGTACTCGATGGTGGGCTGAGCCTTTCCATCTGTCTGACCCAGGGAAACATGTGCATCACCAGTTAATCCACTCTGTTGTTGAAACTTGGTTATCTCTAAGAAAAGCAACCCCCTGGTCCCGTTTGTGTTGAGATGAAGTCAGCTTCTTTGAATTACTTTGAGCTTCTGGGCACATCACGCTTGCCCATCTCCACTGAGACTTCTTCCACTGTTGGGGTTTATTCAGTGAGTTACATTCCACCCCTAGGTGTTCAGTCAGTCACACTATGCTACTGGTGCTGATATTTCCTCTTCCTTTTTCTTCTTCACTGTTTTTTTCTATCTCCATCCTTAATTCTTGTTGCTCTTGTATTTGATGATATAGGTATTTTGTATTGCAGTAATGTACTTTCTATAAGTATATTAAGATTTAACATCTTATTAATAATTGCATGACGTTAGCTCCACAGTAGTGCCTAACCACACCTAAAATATTTTCGATTGTCAGTTTTCTACACATAGTAATTATGATGAATCCTGTGTAAGAATTTATGATTATGATTGTGTTGCCAATGACCGTGTTTAGTGAAAGTTAATTTCACATTTAAAATTGCCCTCATTTGTCATCGTTCTAAACTCTCCCATCACAGTTCTTTCTAATTCCCTACTTGATAAATAGATAGGGAGATATATAGGTAGATGCATAGGTAGATATATGGATAGATACATACATACATCTGGAATGCATATCATATCCTAATTTGGATGACTTAATCAATAACATAATCTGTAGCTGATACAGATGAATGGCAAGCCATAAAGCGGGACTAGGTGAACAAGTGAATGTCTACCTTCCACAAAACTTTCATATTCTTAACCAAGGTTATGATGGCTACGCAGAATATTCTGTTGGGGGTGACCTATTGTATGTCTTACATGTCTTTATGAGCTCCTGAAAGAAATAAAAGATTTAATTGTGGATAAAATGCTACATTATACTCCTTAATCCGTTACATATTTAAAAATAAATGTAACAGTATAATAAATGAGGCAACCCAAAGAAGAAACAATTGTCTATTATTTAATTAGTTATTAAAAAAAATCTAAAGTCTGAGAAATGTAACATTCTGTGAGTTGAAAGCACTTTGTTAAACTGTTCTATGTGAAAAAATCCTATAGGTTTTTGTTTAGATTTTATATCTTAAAGTGCTTTAAACTTGCCCTTTTTTATAGAGAAATAAAACTTTTTCTGATGCTTCTATATTACTTATGTATTTCTTTTCCAATTTTTCTGTTCTCTCTCATTTATTTATTTATAAACTTAATTTCCTGGAGATTTTCTTGCAGAAGAGTTAACAATTCAGTATCTGTTCTGTTTAAAAATAATATAATGAAAATATCATACAAAGATAATTCATGATTGAGTGGGGGAAAAATGGACTTCGGCAACTCCACGAGAGTTATAAAGCGAAGACCTTTATTATTGGTATATCCCTTGGTTATATAGAGCAAGCTTTACAGATCACACACACCAACAATGATGATTGGATACATGCGATAGCCCGCACACTGTTCATGCACCTAAATTTACTACATGATTGGCTGCTATCTAACTCACCTAGTACCCCCCACGTACTGTTTTTCTCTACTTTCTTCTGCTTTATCTTCTACCTTCATTTCCTTTTCTCCACTGTTCTTCTTCATTTGTGCTCTTTCCATGACAGTTCATGATAATAGTGTCCGTTTTCTTCCAACCAAGATCCCACACATGATGATTCTACTTACTTGGAATTATACACTATTTTCATCACTTGACTATGAAAGCACATTCTGTATTATTTAAATCAGTAAACCTCATATCTCTCAGACAGGAATCAGTCTTTCACTCAGTCACCCTGGAAAAGAACTCATACAATGATAGGGGATATTGTTTATTTTTCTCAAAGCATTAGAATTGAGATGATGACAGATAATATTGATCATCTCTCCCCCAGAAAGTCAAAGAAAAATAAATGAGATCAGACCTATGCACTTTTAGGACAGAAAATTCTTTTCTGAACATTTCTTACCTTCATTTATGCTAAAATGCCACATAAACATAAATATTTTTGGTGCTTAAAAGATCAAATCCTTGTATTTGTACAGGTAATACAATTCTTATGGATATATTATTGTTCCCGCTCTTCCAGTGAAAGTCAGATTGCTCTACACAAATTTACTCAGTCCCTTTTTCTTACTAGATTATGTTCAATTAGTTGATATGATTATTCATTCATAGGGTCCCAAGGTAAAGAGTAATCATCTAATCATCTAATAAATTCTTCAGCTCTTGGTTTGTTTTTTTTTCATAGCAATTAAAACAGATGAGATTTATAATTTAAATATATATGAAATATGTAATATTAAATGACAAAAGTCAACTCTCATTGAAATTTCTTGAAAACAGTTTTTTGAATTCCTATTTAGTCATTTTATTTCATATATTCTCTTGACATATATTTCAGTTGTTGTAAATCCAAGTTTTATTTAGATAGACTAAAATATTTGTTTATTTGAAAGTGACAGTATTTTCTCTATCTCAGGTCCTGTATTCTCCTGACTTGGGATTTTATTTGACATGTCCTACTTTATGTCTTCATCATCATGTACAGTTGGGAAGAGTATTTATGTATGAAGGGGTATCCAGAATAGAAGTAGCTTCCTAATGATTCTTCATTTTCAGCATTTTTTTGGTAGGTTTATATATGAAAATGAAGCATTAATCAGTTTTGTGCATTTAATGGAGACATTGGTTATAAAATAAAAAAACTCAGGCTTTCCTTAATTGGTTTCTAAAAATGAACGACTTTTTTCAAGCCCTAGATGAAAAGGGGACAATTTCAACTGTATTGTGGAAAAGACAAATGCATGGAAATAGCAACGTTGTCCTGTCCTGTAACCAGAAAGCTTGTGCTGGTAGAGGGAAAGCTGATCGGAAAGTTCTTCTTAGACCTTTGATGGTTCTGTTGGTCAGATTAAGCTGTTCTAGGTATTTCCAAAATTTAGAAAGGGAAGGTGAGGTAAGTGAGGTGAGGTGAAGTGAGGTGAGGGAAGGTGAGGAGATATATATTTCTTTAAGTGTTGTTACAAACTTTGACATTTTCTTTCTTGAAACATAAGCTTACTTAATTTGCAGTGTTTGAAAACTTTTTTTTTGTTTGTTTAATTCCACATCAAAATTTGCAATGCCTTGCATTAAAAATTTATTGTACAGAAAGTTCTGGCTGTTGTTTTCCTATTCTGTCCTTGCCTTTTTCCTTCTCTTGAACAACTGCTTGTGGAATGTTCAGTGAACAAAACTTTGTCATGAGAACAAAGGTTATGAATTATCTTCTTTTCAAGAATTTATCTTCTTTTGTTTATTTTTCAGCAAAACCCCCTTCTTGCTCTGGTTCAGCATGTAGTTTTGCAAGCACTTATACTGATCTAAATGGTGTAGGCAGCAGAAGAATAAAGAAGAGGCAAAAGAATGAGGAGAGGACTGGGAAATTCTTTGTTGTTTCTTGTTTACGCATATGATAAGCTCCAGTTTAGAGTACTGAAAACAGTATAATTTTATTCCTACAGCATTTCAGTTAACCTTTTTCAGGTAGAAAGTATATTAATAGTGGTTTCTTGCATATATTAACTGGTACCATATAGAAATACCCTTTATAGTGTCTTGAGCACAGAAATGTAGAATGTAGATTTAGGGTACTTGGTAATCACCTTGTGCAACCCTTTCTGTTAATTTATTACACTCTAATTTGAAGTCTGTTAGGTTTCTTCTACTTTCTTCTTCTAGAAATTATTCTTTAGGGCTTAGCAACTTTCTTTCAACGTCCTTTCAAAATGTATTCATGGTGAAATTTTATTAATTTGTTCTTGTGTCACTAGTATTTAGTAGTTTAAAGTACTTTTCTTTGACAGTCACTTTGTGATGCATTTATAGAGCAATACAGTCTCAACATTACCTTTTTTCTGCTTTTTTTTTTTTTTTTATTTCAAGCAGAATAAGCTAGTTAATATTCTGAGGTAAAGCAGGTTATCCATGCTCGTATTTTGTGTCAGTTTGATTTCATCATCCTTAAGTAGGGATCACTAAAACAGTAGACAGGACTTCAGTTTGAACGGGTTCTTGTACAATGTCAATCTGATGTACTCCTCCTGTAGATACCCTCCCTGACATTGTTTTTCCTGGTTTTGCGCCATTTATAAAATTCATTAACTCATTTTTGCTTCTCATGATGATGTTAAAAAGAACAGTCTCAGAATCAATCCTTTAATGAGACTGCTAGAAACTTCCTCAAGATTCATTGCTGTCTTTTCAGAGACATGTATTGTTGTCTCTTCTTTATCTTGGTCTTGGACATCACAACTTCTACAACTTTAAAACTGATCTCTGTTAATCCATAATTGCTAAAAGAAAACAAACCAAACCAAACAACAACAACACTACCCCACAAGCAAACAAACAAACAAAAAAAACCCACAACAACACAAACCAACACATAAACAAACAAGAAAACACCAAACTACTAAGCTCTCACTTTAGACTTCTAAATACTACTGGACTACTACAGGATCTCCAGAGGTATCTTCCAACCCATGCTATTTCTATTATTCTGTGATTGTATGTGTTTCTTGAAACACAAATTTAGCTTACAAGATGTAATTTTGCTCATGTCAATGCATTTGTTAAGTGTAGTATGATTTAATAAAAATACAGTTGTTTGTGTTATGTTGTTTGTGTGTGAAACAAGGTATTGCCCACATTGTGGTCTCATTTTCAGGATGTGAACTTGTTTAGTCTTCAGCAGGCAGAATATAATAACTGGTTGTGTTATGCATGCTGAATTCCTTGTTCTTTCTAAATTGAGTGACATGTACACACAAAGGTGTTCAGAATCAAGGGCTATTTGCAGCTGGGAAAGGCTCTGACACAAACAAGGATGATTACAGTTATTTTACACCAACCTCAGAAACAGCAGATCTCAGTGGATAGAATGTATTTCTTCAATCTGCAAACAAAATAAGTGAGCTTAATAAGATACTGTCTATCTCAGCTGTAAAATAGTTTGTGTAAGAGTACTTTTTTTCTTGATGGACCTCAGATAACTCTCATGGGTACAGATTCTTACTTCAGAGACAATTCTTAAGAACAAGTTTTTGTGTTTTAGATACAAAAATTTTGCTAAAAGCTTGAGCCAAAATACTACTTACTTTCTCCCATATTGTTATATTGTTATTCTAATAACTGATTAACTTCTTTCTCAAATTCTCTCTCCCAAAGTTCCCAGTTTCCCCAGCTCTGCGTATTTTCTTCCTCACCTGCTCAAGTGTTCATGTGTTGCAATAAACTCTGAAGGGCCATTATGGGACCTGTTTTTCAGAACAGTTAGAAGGAACTGTGATAATGACAGAGAATTGTGGGGTTGGACTAAGATTCCACATAAGTCAAAAAAAGAGAAAACCAATTATTCCTGATACTGCTATAGAGGACTCAGACTATCATCTTTTTGTAACTGGCAACCTTTAAGTGGCTCTCAGGGCCCTGTGTACACCCACAGTCCTTAATGGCCTTGACCAGCCTCCTCCAAGAGCACCTGGCCTCTGGGGCTCCTCAGAGGTGTCTTGGGCCCTCCTTCTCAAGCTTACACAGCTCCAACAGATCCTGTGCCCACGTCACAGGGAACCATCAGCCCTCATGGCACCCTGGCAGTGGGACACCCATTTGTTAATGAATTGCTGCTCAGTCCATCTTTTCCAGCATAAGCCAAGTAGATTGTCATGCCATACAACTGGCTATTCTGTCTATACCTCAAAAAAAGTTTCAAAGGAAGAGACAATGAATGTAGGAGTTAAAGAAAACAATTTGAATAATTAGAGATACAAAAATCATGATTACTGAGAAAAAGTTAAAAAAAAAAAATCTCCTCTGAGAAAGAGAACAAGGGAAAACATGATTAAAGATTTCAATTAATTTTTAAGCACAGAGTATTGAATTAAGAGACAACATGACCATATAGCCTCTGCAATAAAACAGTCTTGCCATTTTTAGTGTAAAATGCTCAGCAATCTATAATCAGGAAAATATTCTAGTTTGTCAGTCTTAGGGCAGCACCAACATGTAGCAATATTTCAAGCATCTGCACAAGGTAGAATTTACAACAGCTGTGTCCCCAGGCATGTAATTGGGAATCTTAATTTTTCTAAGTCACTCCTACATGCTGCATAAGTTGTTAGGACCTTTAACACTCCAGTATCTGTTGCCTAGAAAACAATGTTGGTGAGTCCTACCTCTGTCTATTCTAATATAAAACACAGACAGAGTCTGTGTGGAAATGAAGGTGTCATTTCTTCAGCACGAAGGAGAAGAGGAGACTATGGTGGTCCCCTAAAGGTCCCTGTTGGTGTATACTCTGCTTTTCTCTTTGCTCATTTATCCCAGGTTCACTGGGACTTGGAAGTGGAAAGAGAGATGGTGAAGGGCATACATGCAGTATACTCTTCAATATTATGCATTTTGAAGTCACTGGAATGAGCTCTTCACATCCACAACTCAGATAGCGTCAAAGTCATCTTCTGGGTGGAGTCTAAGCTTCTAAGGTCTTTATGCATACATAGCATGTATGGTGGAAGTGTGCATTCCTCCTCCACTCCAACTTCTCTCTCAAGAGTCCTAATTGTCTTCCATTAACTTGTAGCTGAAGGAGAAAGCAAGTATAATATTTATGGAAATAATGTTCCTTATCATTCTACTAAAGAGGGTATGCAAGCAAAATAAAGTATAGAAACATAAAAACCAACCCAACACTACATCATGAAACAAACCTATTATTTGATTTATTTTAGAGAAGTCACAGACTCAAACAACTGGAAATGTCAGAACACTGACTATAAACAGTGATGTTCTTCAATTCTGTTACAGGCCACTTGGTCAAGAATGGTCCCAACAGCTTTCACATGACTTCCTGCAACTCATGTGGGTGTGGCTGTTCTTTACCTCAGATTTAGAGGTACAGTTAACCACAAACGTGACCTGGGGTCCAGCTATAACCACGCAGCTAGCTCTGTCCGCACCCGCCTATTACACGCTTACACCAGTATGGTGGACGATAATGGCGTTTATTACAGGGAAACACCGCGTTATATAGCTTTGGTTTACAACATCACATCCGTCTGCTAGCGTCATAAATCAAATGCTACTGGCTACCTAACTGTCCCTGTCTTTCCGTACATCGCGAGATCTTCCGAGCGCCGGGCCTTAACTACAACATGTGGGTTTTATTTGTTTGTTTTCCATGCCTCCATGCATCCCCACAGATGGAACTGGGTAGTGCTGACAGCTTTGGAAGGATGAATGTGTAAGTACACTTAAGAAGATGAGGCATGATACACACTGACAAGAAATGAGGTGTGATGTCCAACATCTTTATCAATGGTTTTCATGATGCAATTCAAGATGGAGTAGCACAAAAAGACAGACTAAACTCAGGACCCAGACAAATATATTCTCCCTTCTTCTCATGTTTCTCTTAACTTTACCCTCCAGAAAAAATGTACATCAAGTGACAGATGTGTGTGTATGGAATATATGTAAAATATTTAAATATTATGTAAATTGTATACATATATGTACATATATACACCTGTACATATGAAGATTCCCAGAGATGCATGCATCATCCTGTGTCTCATCAACCAAGACATGAAAGAATCATACTTAAGTGCGAGTCAATATTTTTTATTGTTACATGTACATATTAGACAGCATTTACATATTGATTCTCATTTATTTTTCTCTCTAATTAAAAAAACCCAAACCATATATTTTTCCCATAATTTCTTCTGTAAATTCAACAAAAAAACCAAACCAAACAAAACAAAACCAAAAAAAACCCACAACACAAAACAAACATATCTATTAATTATAAAACTGAATATTTTCCAATTTCAAAATAGCTCTAGGAAGCTGTTAGACTCTAAGGACCAGATTATAACACCCTGACTGAAAATAGCAACCAGACATTCACATAGGTTAATATTAATTGATTTGACTGGTCAAGGCAATCCCAAGCACAAAGACAAGCTGACTGATGAGTGGATTGAGAGCAGCCCTGCAAGGAAGGACTTGGGGATGCCAGTGATGAAAAACTGGACATGAGACAGCAGTGGGCACTCAAAGCCCAGAAAATTAATTGCATTCTGGACTGCATGAAGAGGAGTGTGGCTAGCAGGTAGAGGGAGGTGATTATGCCAGTGTAACCCGCTCTAGTGAGCCCACCTGGAGTATTGTGTTCAGCTCTGGGGCCTTCAGGTAAGAAAGACATGGACCTGCTCAAGCGTGTTTAGAGGTGAGCCACAAAGATGAATTAGGGGTCTGGAGAACCTCCTCTACAAGGACAAACTGAGCTTAATTTGGTTAACCCAGAGAAGAGAAGGCTTTGGGTATGTAGCCTTCTGCTGTGTAAAGGGGCCTTATGGGAAAGATGGAGAGGGACTCTTTATTGGGGAATGTAATGATAGAACAAGGGCTAATGGTTTCAGACTGAAAGAGGGTAGATTTCAAAGGAAGAAATTCTTCAGTGGGAGGGTGATGAGACATTGGAACAGGTTGCCCAGAGAGGCTGTGTATGCCCCCTTCCTGGAAGTGTTCAAGGCCAGGTTGGATTGCATTTTGAGCAACCTGATCTAGTGGAAGGTGTCTCTGAACATGTCAGGGGTGTTGGAATTAGATGATCTTTAAGGTCTTTTCCAACTCAAACCATTCTACAATTCTATGCTACTCATGTGATTAATTATTTATAATGATCCTACAACACAGCAATGAAATAACTAGGGATTAATTTCTGTAAAAGCTTACATATGAAAAAATACTTAGTAAGCAGTCTGACACTAGAATGAATGCTTAAGTGAGTACCTTTTCTGGTCCAAACTTCTCATATAAATAACTACCAATAATCAGTGCCTGACGGTGTTTCTTCATTTACAGGGAGTATGTTTCCCTGAATCTGAAATCAGCTTTTTGCCAAGAACAGTACTCTGATATGCTTTTTTACTTAGGTAGGTCTGTGCCTCTTCTGCACTTAGTATTGTTTATGTCTGAGGCCATACACTCCATTAGTTTTTGCTACCAGTAAATCTATTTACTGTATATTTACCTGTATATTTATGTATATATCTGTATACTTATCTATACAATAAATCACTGATTCAGATGTTATTTTCTTATACATATGGGATAAGATTCAAAGATTTTTGAAGTCTGTTGAATTCTTTCTCTGAGCTAATTCAGGACTGGATCAAATCTGTCATCATAAACTGACTCACAAAAGTATGGAACAGTAAAATTTAAAGGAAACAATTCTCTCCCAACCTAAAAATTCAAATGGTTACTTCACTTATATCATCTGCAATGTGTCTAGCTGATATCTTACTCTCTGATTAGGAAAAGCAAAGCTAAAAAAAAACATTAATCTTTTTCTCTCCCCATCTGACACACACTTTGCTAAAGGAAGCAAAAAATAACACTTTTTCCTGCTACAGATTATTGATACATGACTGGAATTTCCCATAAAGAGATTTTTCAGCTTTCATAAGCATGATTCTTCATGTCTGAGTAATAAATATTACTGTATATTACAGTTCTCCAGTATATTACCCACTAACTTTTATCAGCCTTGTCATATAAAACTATCAGCCTTGTCACAATAAAACTATCTTTGGCTACTGATGTCTTCCTCATTTTAAAATTAATAGAAATACTGTTTGCCTACTCTTTTGTTTGGCAAAATAATACAATAACTGATACTGCTGCAGAGATCATCACTCTATAGAGTAAGTTGACAACATTTTCACTTCATAACTCTTCACACAAGTCTTTCCTCTGATTTGGAAGGGATAAACCTGTGGTTTTCAGGTACAGTTACTATCTGGGGGGAGATTATGTTTTTATTCCTTGTTTGTTTGTTTGTTTTCAGTCCAAAAAAACTCCATAGTGGAATTGTGCTGACATCTACCAGAGTGATCCTAAAAATTTATGTTGCATAACATGTCATGATAAGGATGTTCAAATAACCAAGACACTCTGAATTGCTGTTTGTTGGCTGTGCTGGGGAGATGGAGTTAAACTTGACAGAGTACTTTTCTATTCTTCCAGTGGAGAAGTTTCTATCAGATATGCCTGATTTTCCTCTTTGAAGGAATCCAGGGTCCAGAAGAGAAGGCTGATATGAATTAGCATTCATGAAATGTATGTAGTCAGGGACTAAGAATTTGAATCAAACCAGAAAGTAAGCCAAGGTGCTAGTCCAGGCAACACAGATGAAGAAGCACATCTCAAACCTAATCTGATTTTATGACAAGCATTTGATTTCTAACCTATCTCTATGAATCATTTGTCACAATGAGAATGCAGAACATCAGAGCACACTCTACACAATTTTCTATGATTAATTTTGTCTATATAGCTCTTAAGGTAATACTTCTGACTGAGAAATCATATATATATATAACATTTCTCTTTGAGAGTTCATCATTTTCTTCATACTTCGAATGTACTTGGTGCTGATGAATGTTACAAAATGTTTTGAGTATCTGAGAAGTTGAACAGTTTTGAAGTTCCTTGTGACTCCTTGTAGTCTTTAGTCTGGTCTTGTTCACATATGTACAATGTGTGCATATATTGGATTGATGTGTTATCTAATTACTTTTTCAAGGATATATTGGCCTATTGAGGGTATGTCTACAGATGTACATTCATTCTCTCTGTACTTCAGGTTGATAGCATTCAAATTTACTTTGAAAGCTACGTAATTGTTAATATCCAGGTAACAAAGGTGGGGGGCCAGTATATATAGAAGTTCAAAGATGCCACACTTCAGAAAACACTAAAGACCTTTGACTTTTAATATATTTTTTCATGCTTTTTATTCCAGAAGAAAGGAATTTCATTAACATTACTATTGAATGCAGACTACTTCACTTTTGAAACAACCTGACACCACTTTTTGCTGTGCTGGTAAAATCTAGGTCCCACTCTCTGGCATCTGGCTTGTTTCAGAACATTAGAAGTTTAGGAAGTTTCATAGAACAGTACTACATAGAAGATCCTAACATGGTAATGTGAAGAGTAAAAGATCCTGATTTTTTTTTTTTTAATAGAATTATATTACAATCCATTTATTATATTAATTTTGTCCTTCTTATAATACAGTGGATTTTGTAAATAGACATCTATTGGCAAAAAAACACTTCACAAACTGTAGTTTAAAAGCTGCCTAACCATTTAGTTTCAGATGGATCAGTTCTCTATCTAAATCTCTGCCCTAGACCCTTTTGAGACACTGAGTTGTTCTATTTTGCATATTCCTTACTAATGAGCCTTTTTTTAACATGGAAAGCCTTCCCAGTAAGACTTTGATTTGCTATAGTTTGTATTCAATACTTCAGTAATGTGATGGCATCAGCAACAAGTAGTAAATCAAAGTTTAATAAGATCTTTCTTCTTTCATTCTGTTGCAATTGCAGCTGCAATTGTAATTTGGTGCCTTAAAAGTCATAATTTGATTTAAAAAATGAGATATGAAAGGAAGGACAAACCAATCAAGTGTGAACACTTAATCCTCTTGAGGCTGATAGGTCAATTTAAAATGGAAACAATGCTTTATTTTTCCCACTTTAATCTGCACTTTGCTGATCTGCTTCTAAAGCACCGGATTGCAATAGTGTTAAATATCTAGGAAACAGGGTTTTATTTTATTCTTGTATCAAGCCTGTCTCAGAAATGTAGATAAAGACCATGTAAGAATTAATCTTTAAAACTTATGCCAAAAGAAATCCTGGGCTACAGAGGAACTAAAACTGCAGGAGACAGACAGATTTTCTGCCCCTGTATTCTTTAAGGAAAAAATCAATTTGGAGACTTATTTTTTTTTCTCTGTCACTGCCTTTTATTGGCAGAAAGTAGAGGTACGCTGCAACCAGAAGGTAACAGAATATCTTTAATGCTTCATCTTTATCTCACTGTAAAGCTGGTGAGCAAGTAAATCTCTGCTGTATGATTTCACAGCTCAGCATGAGCATCATGCTTGATTTTTTAGTGCAATAGGCAGAGGGATCCCCAATAGCTAAGTACAAGGGGCAATTACCACATTATATTTAAAATATTAAATGGTACTCTGAGGTGTACAATAACAGGAAATTTTAATTTCATACATTTAAAGACAACTAAGACCAAGTTTCTGATTATTTGTTGAAGAGATAATGAGCTACTGTGTAAAAGTAATGACATTAATATGGTGGTTTAGACTTAATTTACTTTACCTAATGTAATCCTTGTGCAGAACCGACAGGTTGGGTAGCTATTATTTTTTTTTTTAATCCTTCATATTGACTTAAGGATTAACATATTTGAATTTCTAATTTTCACATGATTTTACTTCAGCTTGAACTTTAATTCATGAAATCATAACTTCAAGTTAGGAGTCAGTGGTTTTATTGAACTGGCCTGAAGTTAAGTCAGACAAACCAATGTCAGAAGCTTTATGACATGTAGATCTAATGTAATCTGGATCAAGTCTGTTTAGCATAGATAACTGATATTTTCTTGACTAGAAATCCTAGTACATAGCTTCATAATGATCTCAGTGCACATCCATCGGTCAGGTATATATGTATAGTAGGCCTGATGCAGGGTATGTTGGACTAGTTCTGCAATGGCTAGACAGATAATAGNTCTGACTAGAGCAGAGTAGAGCAGTAGAATCACCTCTCTCGATCTGCTAACCACAATGAATACCAATGCCTGAACTGGTTCCTAATTTCTTTTAGCCTTATATTAGATTTTACACATGAATAAAGAGTGATATGTGTCCCTTCTATTCAGAAAGGTCTCTTTGAATACAGTGAAAAATACCAAAGGATGGTATAGAGGCTTATGATCCTGTATTTTGCATTGAACATGAATGAGAATTTAGCTTGTGGTTTTCTATATTAATGTAGTTCTATGCCTGCAGGAGGAGCAGGGAAAAATGGCTTAAAGTGGGACTTGTTGTAAAGGGTATATAATGAAGAATCCACCCTCCTAACTGGAATCAACAGAATATATATCTTTCACCAGCAACACAAACAAACAATCTTTTTAACTCATAGCAGAACAAATATTATTCATGGAATAACAATAGACATTCAAAAAATTTGCTACAGAGAGGGGAATCAACAGTGCTTAGTGCCAGATAATATAATTAAGGAATAAATAAATAAGTGAAATGGCAAACATGATACAAGAGCCTGTGACTCTAAGAATGAAACTCAACAAATGAGATAGAGCTTTTTATAATGCATTATGCATCACTGGACAAATTTGGCCAAATGTTTATGTTAAAGTTGTTTATTTGTATGAATTTATGCCAATTTATACAAGTACATAAATGAGTAAACAGATTCATCAGATAGTTTAAAACAGAGTACCTCATATAAGGCTCAGAATCAGGCCCCTGATGGTTTTTAATCCGTCACAAGAAGCGAAGAAAAATTCAAATATTTCAGCATAGTTTCATCTGCTTTTTTGATTGTTCAGTCTTGTAAATTCAAAGGCAAAGTCATTGAAGAAATTCATTACACCAGTCAGAAGAGATGAAAAAAAATGTTGCATCAATATCTGTGAAACAAATGCATCTTTTTTCTAAAGCTGTGCATTCAGACAAAGGTTAGTCTGCAGTTAAAGTCATGCAGTCAGCTGTTCCTATTAAAATTGGATCATTTAATTTTGATATTATTCTGAAAAGTGAGGAAAGTGACACAATAATAATATCTAGCAATGGGTATTCAGTAAATGTATAAATACAACATATACTACAAGGTTAGCCTGGCTTTAGATGTAGTAATTTGCTACGGAAGAAGTTGCAGATATTGAAAGGTGGGTGTACTGAAGGGATCAACATTCAGAATCTCATTCAGAATTCTCATTCTCATTCAAAACATTGCAGCTGGTGAGACAAATCATAAACTGTATACATGCAACATTTATTTTTCTACTCTTTTTTTCTGCTATTTCTGAAACCCAGTATCAGAGCTGTATTCATTAACTCAGATAGCCTTTTAGCTCCAGTATCAAGATTACACTTCTAGGCATAATATTTTTCCCCACCATTAATTATTATAGGGAAATGCAGCTTCTGTTTCTGGTGTCTCATTGTCTTTAACTCTGATTTGTGTACAACTTAAAAGATATATCTCATTTTAATATCAAAATCTTTCTGATGAAGACTAATCCCTTACATTTCTTTTGTCTTACCACAAAGACTTGTCTTTCTATAAAATTTTTTTGAAAGAACAGGGAATACTACCATATAAGCTTAAGGTAGAAACATTCTATTTCAGAGCAGTGTTTGAGAATATGAGCTCAAAACAACAGGGATATAGAAGACAGAGATCTGGCTAAAATATGTCTGGAAATCACTGGGCCTACTTACGTGCTTAATTAAAAAGTCCTGTTTATGAAGTGTTTGGTTTGTTTTTTTGTTTGTTTCTTTGTTTGCTTTTTTATTATTTCTTTTGAGAGGGGAAAAAAAAAAAAAAAGAGAGAGAGAAGACTTATGACTTGAAATTTTCAACTTTACAAATGATTCCAAATGGAATGTTTGCAGATCTGCTTAATTAGCTGGATGTATTGAGCAGTCAGATCTGATTCAGACTGCTGCTCTGGAGAGATATAATCTGGCAATGAAAAAATTACAGGATTTTTCCAAGAGAGATGAAGAAATAGGAACTGCTTGCAGATGTTATATCTGGACACTGAGCCATTATTATCATAGACTCAGGGAATGACTGAGTTTGTGTTGTGTTTTAGACCCAGACAGGAGTTGAGCACCACATGGATGCTCACTGTCCCCCCATGTCTGGGATTGAAAGGAGAATAGGGAGAAAAAAGTAAATGCCTGTGGGTTGAGGTAAGGACAACTTAATAGAAAAACACAAAAGGAGAAGTAACAGCAATAGTAACAATAGCAGTAATGAAACAATATATGAAATGACCAATACAGAACAAACTGTCTGTCTAGAGCTGCCCTAACAGACACCTGACTGAACTGTGGTTGTCAAAGCCCATGCTTTGCCCAACCTGCCCCCTCCCTTATATAGTGGGCATGACATCAGTACAGGTATTGAACATCCCAGTAGCTGTTTCTATTGTCTATCCTGGCTGTGGCCCCTTCCCAGCTCCTTCTAAAAACTAACCCAGTCCTAGATGAACCCCAGACAGGTTGAAGGGGACTTCTGCAGGTCATCTGGGCCAAAAGTCCTGCTCTTTCAGGACTTTTCACTTAAAGCCAGCTGTACAGGACCATATCTAGATGGCTTTTGAACATATCTAAGGCTGGAGACTCTACAACCTCTCCAAGAAACTTATGTCAGTGCTTGGTCATTGTGACTATAGAAAAAAGTGTTTCCCAGAGTTCAGATGGACAACTCTGTGTTTTGGTCTGTGCCTATTGGCTCTTGTCCTGTCACTGGGCATCACTAAGAAAAGCCTGGCTCTGTCCTCTTGTATCATCTCTTTAGGTATCCATATATATTCATAAGATCCCCCTGAGCTTTCCCTTTTCTGGACTGAGAAGCCCTGGCTCTCTCAGCCTTTCTTCATAGAAGAGAGGCTCCAGTCCCTTCATCATACTAGTAGCCCTGTGTTGTCTTCAGTGTGTGTCTCTTGTTTTTGTGAACCCTGAACAGGAGACACTTCTCCTGGTGTGACCTTAACAGTGCTGAGTGGAAGGATCATCTCCATTGACCTAGATGTACAGTTCTGCTGTTGCTACAAGAAAGTAGCAATAAAATGAACAGTCATGCCAATCCTCAGTGACAGGCTATAAATGAGAATGCATATATAAAAGCATATATAGTGTAATAAAGGTCAATGTGAGGGGTTTTGTTTGCTTGGTCATTGAATTTGTGGGTTTTTTTCTGCATTAGAACCTCATATGTACTCTGTGTTATGGGAGAAAAGTTACTAGAACTTTGGTAACGAGACACAGCTAAACAGAACAGATACTTTTCAAACAGCATAAACTGACAGCTATCAGGGCTCTTTCTCCTGATACCAAAGACATTGATGTTATCACCTTTTTGTTCTTTTTTTTTTTTTTTTTTTAGAGTATTCATTCTTGTATATTCATCAGAAAAGAGTTATTATCAAAACAAAAAAAATACATGCAGCCCATCCTGTACAATCTGGAAGAACCAAATGGTAGTTAACAGCAGATAGACTAGACCTGTGATGTGCAAAAAAATCCGTATTCAGATGAATTGATACATATTCAGAGTATGTAGATTGAAAACAATGAAAGATCTTCAAATTTCCTTTAAGAAAATGCACAATCTTATAAGACTTTATATATAGTTCTATACTGATTGTTATTAGATCATGCAGACTATCATAAGAGTAAAATGTCATCAGTCAGACAGAATTTCTGATTTTCTAGTTGGCATTCCTTTAGAATAATCTCTCTTGAAAAGTAAGTATGTCTCTCTTTTCTAAAAGAAATTGCTTTTAACAGTAATAGTTTCATCAAGATTAAAGGTGAAGAATATCCTACATAATGAATAGTCTATATTCTGTTCTTTAAATTCAGTTCTTTATCCAATTCACTAAAATATTTTTACTCAAGGAAAAGAGGAAAATTTAGAAGGGAGGAAAATAAGAAGAGAGCAAAATTTAAAATATTAATAGATAATATTTACTCCCAAATAGGTTTTTTTTTAGATTTCATATGTATATTTTATTTCATAGGATCTCTGATGATTTCTTAATCAGGAAGCAATTCAGAGATTAAAATAAAATTTAAAATACTAATTAATTTCTTCATAGACTCACACATAAAAAAAAAGTCCTAATATAATTTAATCTCCTCTCACAAGGAGTGCACAGTTTTGCGAATATCACTGCTCTGTACTGTAATGAGAGAAACATAAGAGAATCCAGGGAATCCAAATTGTTAGGTACACAGCGTACTCAAATAAAAAATCATAAAACATAAAAATTATTGTTGTAATTCAGACTGTAACATTTCAGGATGACTCAAAGATATTAAGCCTTTATATTTAGACTATCTGAATGTTTAAAATACTTTGTCAAAGCAGGGGAAAAAAGGTGATGTTCTGTATCTCAAGAAAAAAACTTGATTCCTTTGGAGGAAAATAAGTGTTGGATATAACAAATTTCCATGTAATGAACACTTAAAATTTTACTCTAATTTATTCATTGTTATTTTTACTCAATTGTCAAAAAACATTAACTGAAGAACATAAAATGTTCCAAACACGGTCAGTTAAACCCAGTCCTCATTAGACACAGTGTATTTCCACATTTATCACTTGTCTTGGAGTTCTGATATCAGCCCAAACTATGGAAACATGATAGAATATGTGTAAAAAACATCAATATCACAGTTTTCTGAATGAAGAAGTGTACCACCCAAAGCTGCTGGAGTTTTTTTAACTACACATTTTTAAGAATCAGCTTGTCCAAAGTGTAGAAATATGAACAGTAACCCTTTAACGCAGAATGGGCACAAGAATGAAAATAGTAAATGAATGTAATCACATACCTAAAATATACCTACCAATACACAAGTACTTACAGTGATTTAACGCTTTACTATCTAGGGGAAAAAAGCTTAATTATATCACTGTCAAGAACAAAGAATACTGGCATCATCTCAAAAGTCAGACACAGTCAACTGTCAATTATCTCTGTGAATTTTCTCTAGAGATTAATTATGTAAATTAAATCATTTCCAGGATGCAACACAACAATGTATCTGATCTTGTACCCCATAAGCTACAGTCTATGAACGCATTCTGATTGCTTGTGCTTATATTGGCCCATCCCTTTAGAAATGTGTTCATAAGAATCTTAATAGATATATATTAAGACAATCACCTTAATATAATAGAAAATTTATTGCAGTACAGCTGAGAAATATTTGGCATTATTCATGTTTTCCCTTTGTACAAGAATTGATACATATGCCACTACCCTGAACAACTGCTACGGAAGAATATTTACAACTAGCAGTAGTGTCCAGAAATCCTGAATAATCTTCTTTCCAGTGAACAAGAATTCAGAAAATGAATTCCTCATTTCTTTGTCTAAGTAGAGGAACTCGACCCTTCAGGTCTACATAGTAAAATGATTTTTGAAATTATAAATAATGTTTTGTTTTGTTCTACCTTTCATGTGATATTTACCTAGTGTCCTGTGTGTGAAAAAGGAAGCATAAGAATCTTCATGTCACATTCTGCAGTTCTAAACTTCTGTAATCACTTCTGGTTAAAAACACTACTTTTTAAATAGGTTTCATAAAATGTTATGGAAAAAAAAACCCAAACTTTTTCCCATTTTTGATTGTTTTCTATATTATTTTGACACATGGTTTAGAAAAAAATGATATCTGGGGTAATAATGGAAGAGATTAAAGACTGGTTTTGCCTCTTGAGGTTTTTATCAAAGTTGATAGACTGAACAAGGACTAGTGGAAACCAGAGAAATACTTTATCAATAGAACAGGGAGCTCTCCATGAATCATTAGATATGTAGACAAGATATGGACAGAGATCCAAGCTCAGTTCATGAAATATCTGGGTTACAGGGAGGGATAGGCATCACAGCAGAAGGTAACAGGCAAAGCTCTTAATGACTTTTATATATATGGCCCCATCAGGTGACTGGAAGAACTATGGACACAGCCTAAAAAGAAAATTGCCTGGACCCATAAGATTTCCATTCATAATCCAGCGTCTCAGGCATTATAAATGAGGCCCTAGTAGAGAAATTCTCATTCAGTGTGTGTACAAAACAGCTTGACACAACCTTTGTCACAGACATAACACTGAACCTTTAACAAATGCATTTGTTTTTCAAGTTGTGCTTCACATCTTTGTGAAAGTTCTGAACACTATTTCTTACTCTTTCCTACTGCTTCACGACTACTATCAGGCAATTGGTGTAAAAGTTCTCATAAAAGATAACTCAGAAGAGTGCTTAATCAGCTTTGCCTTAGATGGAATACTTAACAATTAGTCTGTGTAAATAATCTTTCCTCAGGGTAGCTCTCCTGGGGCAGAACTCCATGTGTTTCAACATGAGAAAGAGCCTTGCTGATGGCATAGTGCACAACAATAGCCAAAGGATCTTCTCCTTTGATGTATATTTTTCCATTTAATCTAACTACTATTAGGTATTCTAATAAATTCAAAATATTATTTCTGAGTGAAATACACTTATATATACTTATATGATTAAGGTGAGCATGAGAAGCAATAATTTCAGGCAGTGTGTCTACAATCCAGTTGGCACCACTCTGTAATAGTGACTACAGGAGCCTTGGGAATAGATAATGGGTGTCACATCCAGGAAAGAGAGGAGACCAGCAGGAGTTCCTTATCAGAATTTAGCAGGTACAATCACCTTAGGAGAATCATATAGTTGAAGGAAGTCACTATATAACATAGAAAAATAAATTTAGACATTATTACAAAATAAATATATGTACTGGTAAATACATGGACAATATATGTCTCTCGAGATAGAGGTATTTATGAAGAGGTATAGAATGGTGTTTTCTGTGCCATATACTTCAGACTTTTATATATCATCACTATCAGACAAAGTGAAAGTCCATAAACACTACCAAGTTCAGATTCTTAAATTGAGATACCTACTATCTGAAAATGAATCCTACTTTTTCAGAAAAGTGAAGCTTATTTGAAGTTTTTAAAAAACAAATTTTAGCAGTGTTCAGAATGTCTATGTTTCACACTGAAGTGATGGAAAAATATTTAGATTAATAACTGAACCAACTTTTTTGTGTAACTCACTTCTAATTCACAAAATCGATTCCTTTTAACTTTAGTCTGTTCCTATCTCTGAGTGGAGTACGAATTCTGATATTTACTTCTTTTGTGAAGCTCAGTCACTTATGCAGCTAATCTCTTCCTGAGATGTTTTTGTCTGATCTGCCAGATAATATTAGGGTTTTTTTTAACATTAGTTTAAAATACCTATATAATATTAGTTTATAATAACTATAAAATCTCTCACGGTGTAGGGTCAGGGCGGCCCCTTAGCTTATAACAACTATATAACTAATATTAGTTTATTGATTTATTGATTAAATTTTCTATTTTAAATAATTAATTTTATTAAGCAGATAATTAATTTGATAATTGATTATTTATATCTATATATAATGTTGAAAATCAATCTTTCTTACATTTATAAGTAGAAATATATCAATTACTTTGAAAGCACAACATATAACAGTTCCTGTTATATCTTCATATAAATTCTTCCTGAGAAGCAGGATGAAGGATGAGAGAAAAGGAAGACACATGTAGGAATGGGTGAAGGAAGGGGTTCAGTTACTATGGTGATAATGAGGCTATCCAGACAAACTGTCACCTGTGGAGGTGCTACTGAATGACTGTGTAACATGCAATTCAGCAAGTATAAATATCTTTGCAATTTGAAAAAATTGACACATTTTGAAATGGGCAACACATAGCTTGAAAGTACAAAGGAAATTGTGGGGGATTTTCCTCTTCCTTCAAAGTTAAATTAAGCTCCACTATCTAACTCTGAGTCCTCATCATGTCAAAAGGTCATGACAGCACCACTGCATTTTGTCTGACCTTGCTTGCTTTTTTATTCCTTCACCTCAGTTCTGTGCATTGCCCTGTTTGAGCATAGCAAGAATAAATTCAGAAAAGAGCAAGAAATGTGCATGCCTTCACATACAACAAGCTGTGATGAAAATCAGAGGACAGCGAAGGAGAATCATAAAATCATAGAATCATGGAATTATAGAATAGTTAGGGTTGGAAGGCATCTTTAAAGGTCACCTAGTCCAGCCTTTCCTGCTACAGGGACTACAACTAGATCAGATTGCTCAAAGCCTCATTCAACCTGAGCTTGAATGCTTCCTGGGATGTGGCATCTACCACCTCTCTGGGCAATGTGCTACAGTGTTACACTACCCTCATTGTAATTTCTTTTTCCTTATATCTAGTCTAAATCTACCCTAGTTTAGTTTAATACCAATACCCTTCATCCTATCACAACAAGCCCTGCTAAAAAATTGGCCCCATATTTCTTCTAATCCCCATGAACTTTAGTACTTATGTACTGACAGGCTACAGTAAGGTCTTCCCAGAGCTTTCTCTTCTCCAGGATGAACAATTCCAACTCTCAGCCTTTTTTCATAGGAAAGGTGTTCCATTCCTTTGATGGAATTTTTGTGATCCTCTTCTGGACCCACTCAAACAGGTCCATGTCCTTCTTTTGCTGAGGACTTCAGAGCTAGACACAGTAATCCAAGTGGGGTCTCATAAGAGTGAAGTATAATGGCAGAACCACTTCCCTTGACCTGCTAACCACACTTCTTTTGATGCAGCCTAGGATGTGATTGCCCTCCTGGTCTGTGAGTGTTCATTGATGGCTCATGTCCAGCTGTTCATCCACCAATACATCAAAATAATTCTTTGCAGGTCTACTGTCAGTCCCTTCATCCTCCAGCCTGGAGGATCTAGGAGAATCTCTTCTCTGATCTTTCCCATCACAGAGGCGAGGCTGATAGGTTGGTAGTGTAATAGGTTAGGGCTGGCACAGCCACTACAAAAATGTCTGATGTTCTCTATTAACCTCTCCTCCTTCCCAAAGGCTAAAAGAAAGGAAAATAGGAAGAGAGACTTATGGAATGAAAAGAAAACTAAAATATCTTTAATAAAAATAATAACAATAAAATTATATATACACAAATATATACAAAACTGATATCAAACCCAACCCCTTAACTGTCACTGCTGATTATGTTGGCAGGTACTGTGGAAGTCAGCAGCAGACTGGACTCAGCAGCAGACACAGACTGGATTCAGGAGGTGGATTCAGGAACTGAGTTCAGGAACACATGGATTTGGATTGAACACAGAATGGACAGAGTCCTCCTCTGATGCCAGCCATTGAAGAGGAGAGCTTGATCCTTGTGATCCCTCAGCTTTCTACTGAATATGACTGTGGTGGTACTATTCTGCTCCACTCATGGGTGAATTTATACCGGATGCAACTCTCCTCCCTGAATCACAGAGCAATCCATTGGAAAAGTACAGGTTATGAAAATCAGTGTACCAGAGTGTAAGGAACTTCCTTAATGCTTCTGACTCTTGCCTTCCGTACTCTCTGGGTACAATAATGGCAATTACCTCCAGCAGTGGATCAGAGTGTTGAGGTGCACCAAAGGCTCCTATTCCCCTCCTTGGATGATCAGTCAACCCTCTTATGACCTGGTGCACTTGTATTTGGGTCATAGCTCAGAAGGGGGCTACCAGGACCCAAAGATACAGTAAGTTCTGGGCATGTACAAAATAGAACATTGCAACACAAGTTAGGCCTAAATAGGAAAGTACCTGACAAAAGTCAGTTATCTCAGACACTATAAATAGCGATCCATTGTGAGACCCTTTGAGCTCTCCTCGATCACAGTGGGCTACATTCAGCATCTCCCTTGAGTTGGGACTCCTCTCAAAACTATCTGCTGGCAAAGTGGACATAAGACCTGGGCGAGATCACATCCTCAAGACTCAACTCCTGCCTGCTGAAAAATGCCAATGCATTGTGAATATTTACTCTAAATTCAAAGGGGGAATTTACCCATCTTTCTACCTATCTAGGTGTTTGATTTTATGCATTGGCTTTTCTGGGTGTAGGCATTTATATGTATCACTACACCAAGTATTTCTCTGTTTGTATGCTTTGTGTTTATGAATATACACGTTTTCATTGGAGATAGCTTGTAATAACTGATTTATCTCATTTTATTAATACATCTTGAATTGCTGATAAATCAAACTGTGTCAAACACGTTCACATGTGACAAGGATGTATATGGAATTAATACCTTGTTGGTCAGGTTATGGTGACCTGTCCTGTCCTGTCCAGGCCTCTCCACAGGTGCAACCACTTAGCTACTGAATCAACATGCTACAGAAGTTTTAGCGGTGACCTTGGTCTTCACAGGAATAAGGATGAGCAAGAACTTTTCTGTATATCAATCCTTAGTAATAACTGTAAACATCAAGCATTATCACTGCTGGAAGTAGACACTGTGTGACAATATGCAGTTAACTTCAGAAAGTGCAGTTAGTTAGAAGAGCTGAAAAGTAAAATCACTGAACAGAATTAGCTCTGTTCTAGCTCAAACTAGGTCAGGTAGTTGCAGGCATCCTCCTTTCTACTCTTTTTAAATATGAGTGCAATGTTTCCCTTCTTTCAGTCACCAAGGCCTTCACCATGACTTTTCAAATATCATGGAAAGTGGCTTGGCAGCTACATCAGAAAATTCCCCCAGGGCTCTGGGAAGCATCTTGTCAGGTCCCATAAGCTTCTGTACATTCAGGTTTCTCAGGTGGACATGAACCTGATCTTCTCTTACAATGGTAGGACTTTGCTTCCCCAGTTTTCTTCTTGTGGTTCATCCAGTCAAGAGGTGTAGGAGGAGTTGTTAGTAGAAAACACTGAAATTTTAAAACCTCACCCTTCTCTTCCATTGTTACCAGTTTCCCAGTCTTGTTTATCAGGGCACAGTGGGGGGGTGGGGGGGGGAGGGGGGCCTAGGGGGCGNGGGAGAGGAGGGATGTGGGATATGCATTATATTACTTTCTGTGAACTTTGCTTTCCTGAAATTCAGTCCTGACTTTAATCTTTGCCTGACCCATATCCCTCAGGACTCTGAACTCCACCAGTGTGTTATCACTGCAGCCCAGGTTGCCTCCAGTCTTGATGTCACCAGTTGTCTCACTTTCACTGATGATCATCAGGTAGAGTATCATATCCCTTTAAATAGGGCTGTCTATTATTTGGCTCATTAAGTTATCCTCAGTATACTCGAAGAGCCTCTCAGATTTCCTGCAGCTCACACTACTATTTTTACAATAGTAAAAATTAGTAGTTGGAGCAGTTGAAGTTCCCCATCAGGAAAAGAGCCTGTGGGCATGAAACCTCCTGTACCTGGAGTAAGAAGGCTTAACCAATAGACTCCCCTTGATCAGTTGTCCTGTCAGCAGATACCAACCACAAGATTCCCTTTGTTACTTCAATCTCTTAATCCTTACCCATAAGCTTTCAACCTGCTTATGGCTATTCTTCAGAGACAACTCTTCATACTCTTTCCATTTCTTGATGTAGACAGCAATGCCTCTGCCCCTCCTTCCTCACCTGGCCCTCATGAACAGTTTGTAGCCATCAAAAGCCACACTCCAGTCATGAGATTCATCCCACTAAGTTTCAGTAATTCAATTAGGTTGTAGCTTTCTAGCAGCATGATGGCTTCCATCTCCTCCTGTTTGTTGCCCATGTTGTGTGCACTGGTATCACCTTCTTAGAGGAACACTCCGTAATTCCTTTAAGGTATTTCACCAGTTCTTCCCTTTTGGCTCCCATTACCTCAGGAGCCACTGGATCATGTCCCTCAGACTTCAGGTGTGATGCAGAATGCTCAGCATATCTCAGCAACAGGCTGAGGATCCTAACACCCTGCCCTCTAAATATGTGTAGTCCCATATCTTTCACAGTCAAGCCTGATATTATGTCCCTTCCCCTTCCAGTTTAGTTTAAAACTCTGTCAATGAGTCCCACTAGCTTGTGAGAAAAGACCCTCTTCCTCCTTTGAGAAAGGTGAATCCCATCTCATATCATCATACCTAGTTCTGTGTAGGCCATTCCATTATTGAAGAACGCAAAATTGTAACAGTGATGCCAGCCACTAAGCTATGTATTAATAAACTGGGTCCATGTGACAATATGCAATCAAAATTAAATGATGCCATAAAAGGAAAGTAAGAAGAGGAATTTTAAAAAAGCACGTACGGTAGAGTGAAGCAGAGAAAATAACGTAGACTACCAAAAACTGATTAGGAAGGAAATGTTGAATAGTAAAAATATTATTGAAAGAATAAACAAAAGATTTAAGCAGAAGAAGCCTGACAGAGGATAAAAACAAATCAGGAAAGTTGAAAATTTAGTTAGATTTCTTTCTATTTCTTACTATGGAGAAAAGGAAGATGTTAAGAGGTCAAAGAGGAGTGAAGTCAAAGCAGATAAAGATAGAGAATGCTGAGGGGAAGCAATGCTGTTAACAGATTGACTGGAAAGGCTAGGAGCAAGTTTAGATGGCATTGTAAAAGGAGTACTGTCAGGACTTTTTATTAGCATGGATATTGATGAAATGAAAGTTGAAAGAAAATTAAAAATATAAGTTTGACAAGACAATCACAGCTACTGACTGTAGTGAAGAGGGAAACTGAATAGTGATGTTTGAAGTAATAGTAGAAAAGCTATTTTTTTAGCTTTTCAGTGTACATTCTCCATTTTCCTGGTATAAACATAATGTTTCTTGCTTTACTAGGTTGATCTGGAGATGGTTCATCTATCTAACATTGTAAGGTAACATTTAATAGCTATGTAGAACAGTTATTTCAATTTAAGTATGAGGATTCATGAGCTGTTTAGTACATTGAGTAGCCACAAACTTGGGTTAGGTTTTTTGGTTATTTATTTATTTATTTACCTTAAATTTAAGTAACTTGATATCTTATGTAATTTTAATATTACTAAAGTAGAAATATTTTAATGGATACATATAGAAAATTAAATAATTTTTAAAAAGGAATAGTCACAATCTAGTAAATTAACCAATATTTTCCATTCATTTTTAGACATTATCCTGTCATTTTAATAGAATATTAATATTTAATAACTATTTTTTCCTATTTTAATTAGCTTGTTATTCATAATTAGTACTATGAACAGCTCATACATGGTATTTTCTAGTCCTTGCCCAGTATATATCATAACAAGAAGAATAAAATCTATTATGGAAATACTTACCAAAGAGTTCATTATTTTTTCAATTTTTGCACAGATCTGCTCTTCTTAAGACAATCATTTGACTGACTAGATATTCCAAACGATTTTTTCCAGACAAAACTAAGGTAAAAGAAAGGAATAAAGCAATGCAAATCCAATCTAAAATAAGGAATAAGTAAATAAATTGTTATAATTTTTATTATTGATGTGTATCTAAGAAAGGTTATTTATTTATACAAAAGCTGAATTAAATGAAATAAAATAATTGTTCCATCTGAATATAAAACAATCTACCTTCTTGAAGCTGTCCTGTAAACAATATGCATTTAAGGGAACATGCATATCTCATAAGGACTTCCATGTGCTAGTATTCCTTGATGAGTAACTCTGGTTCAAGTGGTATATTACTGTCAGATTTTTGTTATACATTTTTGATTCTGGAATCACAGAGAACTTATTCTACCACTGAATTTGGAGGCCTTATCCTTAAAACAAGGAAAGTAAACATAAACATCACAACATATTAACACACAATATTCATTAAATGCTTAAACAGCTTTAGTAAACAAAAGCAACAATCAAAAATGTCAAATATTTTTTTCTTTATATTAAAAATAGACTTGAACTTACAAAAGTGAGACAATATGGTCCTGATAAAAAAAAAAAGAGTTAATTAAGTTTTTAATATTTTAAAAGACTTGTGTTTTTGAATAGTTATTTTATCATGAAGATCAAAAAAAAGGCGTCTAGAGGTACATCAGCAGCAAAAAGAAGACTGAGAAAATGTGAGTCTGTTGTTCAGTGGGGTCCTGATCGTAATAACAAAGGGCTCAGAAAAGCCTGAGGTATTATTCAATGCCTTCTTCACCACACTCTGATTGTGACTTTCAACAATTCCTGGTCTCTGAGATCTGTGAGAAAGTCTGGAATCGGGAAGATCTACCATTTCAACAAACTGGATACACACAAATCTATGGGATTGGTAGAATGTACCCACAAGCATTGAAGGAGCTGACATCAGCCAGCTAATGTCTCTGTAAGGGCACTTGAGGTTATCTATGAAAATGTATGGCTACCTGGAGACTTAATGAGCTGGTTGCAGAGGACTAGAAGAAAGCAAATAGCTCTCCTATCATCCAGAAGGACAAGAAGTAGGGTCCACAGAACTGCAGGTGCATCAGCCACATTCCAGAAGCTTATTTTCATGATCCAGCCTTGGAAAACAAAAAGACAAGTTCAAGATTGAGACAACCTAAATGACATTCAATTCCACAATATGCAGCCTCAGATTTTGATGTCTGAACATACTTGTTTTACATATGAACTAGATCTAAGTTTCTATTACAGACAGTGGTGATGTAGTCAATAGTCAATGAAAACTTGAGTAATATTGGTGTCTATATCTTTACTGTATATACTTATACTATATATACAAAACTAAGCTTAGGAATCTAAAATTTGGAACTAAATCTGAAATAACACATGGTAAGAGAAACAAATTATTTGTAGACTTGATGGCTGTTACAAAGAACTGTTTGTTTTTGTAAAGGATTGTGTGTATTGCTTATTTCTATTTGTAGAAGAAATTTTAAAAATATCATTTATACCAAGAGCATAGCTTGATCAAAGACGAAAGCACTATAATAAATGTGTCATATATTAAAATGAATTGACTTTTTTGCATTACATTTTTACACTTATCCTTTCCTACTCTTATATCAAACATAACTCTACTAGTAACTCCTGTTATGAATATACATGTTGTCTGGCAAACAAGCATATTCAAACAATTATCTCCACATCCTGCTACAATCATTTGACTGAACACTAATTGCTTGGAATAATTATGTATGTGGAAGAACAAATACTAAAAAGAAACAAGTATGTTCAAATTGAAACTGCATGACTTTTTGAATTTTCTTTAAATATCTATAGGAAAATTATATACATCTAAAGTCTCTGAGTGGTCTAGCAATTAATTGTGAAAAATTTACTTTTACTTTTAGTCATACCCAAAGTAATCAGAAACTCAAAATCAGCTTTTATCTGCTAGCCATAGTTAGTGATCTTGTGTCATATCTAGTACACTTACTAAAGTGAACATCCAGAGCATGAAAAATTTACTGAAATTATAATGATCATCTATTATTCATAGGATTAATTTACAAAATATTAGTGATGATTTAGCTGTTATTTTGCACATGGAATCCCTACAGATTTCTATGATAAAGCTTGAAATTTACTTACCAGTGGAACAGCTACAGTACAATACCTGAAGGAATGAGGGATTGGTTTTTGAATACTAGAATAGGTCAAGTAATGAGTCATCTACAAGTGAATATTAAAAGATAGCAGGAAAGAAAAGAAAAAGTAGTCCATAAAATCTATAGAAGGTAACACATTTTTCCATTATAAAGTAACTGATCCAAAGGTGTATTAATAAACAAATAATGCCAATTAAAGAAAATAATAAGAAGAAGTTAATCTCTTCTTCTAAAGGGAAAAGAAGACAGAAGTGGAGAACAAAGGCTACCAAATCTTATGATGCTCATAGCCAATTGCTTTCTTTTTTTTTTTTAGAAGAGAAAGGAAACTATTTAAAATATTAGGATAAAATCATAAAATCAGTTCTGAGTAAAAGCTAATATTTTTTTCTTTTTAAATCTACAGTTTAAAACATTAAAAACAATTATAAAACGTAAGTTGAATTTGTCAGATTGCTTCAGGCAAAATGAAAATGACCAAAGTTATTAAGATGTGCTTTATGCTACTTCATATTATTTTATAAAGATATTTTCAAACAATTTTATCAGATATTTCCTAATAAGAGCTAACATAAGATTGTGATATGCTCAAGGAAAGTAAGGACTAAGGAAGAACATAGAAGACTTTGAGGCCACTTCCATTTAGTTCATAACCTCATGATCAGGATAAGCCTTTGGGATGAAGGAAACCATTGGGTTTCAGGTTCATTTTCCATTCCATCTAACTGAAACTATCATTCTTACTAAGCATTGCTTATGGCACCAGTTGGCAGAATACTCTGAAGTGCATGTCTTTTAATCATACTTTGACAGTTCTTTTCTTTTGTAAAACTAATAATTTACTGATTAAAATAAGGACCAGAATCAAATGATATGGGCTCCTCTCACTTAGAACTTTGCAATATAAGTCTCTACAGGTGAGCTAGTTACTCCTCCATTTCTCAGTGAAGAGAAATAAGCACTTCTAGGGCATGATTCATTTCATCCTAAAGTAGATGTCAAAAATAGGTCAGGTGAATTTCTCTATAAAAAGTGCTTCTTTGTCTCTATTGACTATAAAGAGAACTCAAGGTGTCTATCTCAGCTGTAGATGTCTGTATAGTAGACAACTAAGATAAAATTGATGCTACCCTGGAAATGTCAGCAAGTAATACAGCAAGAGTTCAGATAACCAGTAATGAATAACCTATTTTATGGTTACACACAGGGACTAGGACCCTATTTTTCTGCATCACTACTTTCCTAGTTTTGCTTTACCTTCTTCTCAGGAAGAAAGAGCACTAATTCTGGACAAGACTCAAGCAACCTCGTGCTAGACTTGAATTATGCAGTGGATCTTTTCATGGAAATTATATGCAGAACTGATTTTCATAGTACTTTCATTATTCTACTGTGATCTGCAACACAGTGAGAAAAAGAATTAAATGCTAATCAGAAGAGAAATATAAGAAAATGCGAGAAATTTGTATCTTAAAGCACATTAAAAATTCCCTCAAACAGTGGCAAATACTAAAAAGATTGGCATGGCTGAAGTATAGCAGTATTATTATTAATAACTTCTCTTTCGATTAACATTCTAAGAAATACTTATAGAAAACTACTTCTACATAAATCCTATCTAAAAAATATTCATCAAGCACATGAAGAACAACTTCAAGATAGATCTATATCAGACATTTCATTCCTGTGCAGTGTGGAAACAACCTGCCCATGCAATAAGTCTAGTGCTTGGGATTTTCTGAACATCTGCAAGTTATCTATTCAGAAGGGACAGGAGGAGAAGGAGTGGTGGAGGTGTTGTCCTCTATGTTAAGAAATTGATTGAATGTGAGGAGATTTCCCTAAAGAATATCTACAAGCAAGTAAAAGCCTATGGATAGGAATTAAGAGACCAGGGCAAAAAGGGGAACCATGTGGTTGGAGTGTACTATAGGCCTCCTGATCAAGGGGAGGCTATTGATGAAGCATTCCTACTCCAGCTACAGGAGGTATCACACTCACAGGCTCTCATCCTGCTGGGGGACTTCAATCACCCTCACATTTGCTGAAAAAGTATCACAGACAGCAGTAGGCAGTCAAGGAGGCTCCTGGAGTGCCTTGATGATAACTTCCTGGGACAAGAAAATGACAGCCTTAGCCAAGGGAATGCAGTACTGGACCTACTGGTCACCAATGCAGGTGAGCTTCTCAAGGACCTCAAGATTGGAGGCAGCCTGGGCAGCGGTGACCATGCACTGGTGGAATTTACATTACTAAGGGTCACAAATCAGTCAAGGAGGATGGTCAGGACCCTCAATTTCGGAAAGGCAAACTTTCAGCTCTTCAAGGAGTTAATTAACAGGACACCCTGGGAAATGGTCCTCAGGGACAAGGGAGCAGAACAGATCTTTAAAAACACTTTTCACAGAATACAAGCACTCTCGATCCCTAAGTGTAAGAAATCAATCAAGAAAGGAAAGAGACCAGCATGGCTGAGTCACAACCTGCTGGTCAAGCTAGAAAGTAAGACAAGGTACACAGGCAGTGTAAACAGGGATGGGTATCCTGGTAAGAGTACAGAGATGCTGCCTGATTGTGTAGGCATGAGGTCAGGAAGGTCAAGGCATGGCTGAAGCTGAACTTAGCAAGGGATGCAAAAAGTAACAAGAAGGGCTTCTATAGGTATGTCAATGAAAAAAAGGAAGGTGAAAGAAAACATAGCCCCCTGAAGAACAAGAACAGAGAGCTAGTAGCAAGAGATGAAGAGAAGGATGAGGTTCTCAATGTTTTTTTTTTCCTTAGAAGGTCTGGTACATGGAGGACAGGGAGGTGATCAAGGACAGCCAGCATGGCTTCACTAAGGGGAAATACTGCCTGACCAACCTAGTGGCTTTCTATGACAGAGTGACTGACTGCATCAGTGGATGAGGGATGACCTATGGATGTGTTCTATCTGGTCTTCTGAAANTGGAGCACCTCTCCTATGAGGACAAGCTGAGGGACCTGGGGTTGCTCAACCTGGAGAAGAGAGGGCTCTAGGAAGACCTAATAGCCACCTTCCAGTACCTGAAGGGAGCTTACAAAAAAACTGGAGAGGTCCTGTTTACAAAAGCCTGGAGTGAAAGGACAAGGGGCAATGGTTTTAAATTGGAAAAGAGTGGATTTAGATTAGATGTAAGGAAGAAGTTCTTTACCATGAGGGTGGTGGAACCCAGAGAGGTGGCTAAGCCCCCATCCTCGGAGACATCCAAGGTGAGGCTTGAAGAGGCTCTGAGCAACCTGCTTTAGTTGAAGTTGTCCCTGCTCTCATCAGGGAAGTTAGACTAGATGACCTCTAGAGGTCCCTTTCAACCCAGACATTTCTATGATTCTATGATTCCTGACCATAGTTCTCCAGCAAGAGGGAAGTGAGCATCAGTGTTAGAATCTATGCATTTTTTAGTACCAGGTATTGTTCTGGAAGGTTCGCACCTTACTGAAGGGGACAACTTGAAAAGTGATGTTATCCTACAACCTTACATTGCTTTATTTTATCAAAATCATGCTTAAAAATGTAACAAAGATAAGGTCAGTTCTGCATCCACAACACTGGTGAGGCCATACCTCAAATACTGTGTTAAGTTTTGGGCCCTTCACTACCAGAAGGGCCCAAAAGTCAAGAAGGACATTGAGGTGCTGGATCAAGTCCAAAGAAGGGCAGAAAAGCTCATAAAGAGTACAGAACACAAGTCTTATGAGGAGATGCTGTGGGAACTGGGATTGTTTAGTTTGGAGAAGAGACCTTATCGCTCTGTACAACAACCTGAAAAGAGGTTGTAATGAGCTTGTGGTTGGTCTCTTCTCCCAAGTATCAAGTGATAGGACAAGAGAAAACAGCCTCAAGTTATGTCAGGGGACCTTTAGGTTGGATATGAGGAAAACGTTTCTTCCCTGAAAGGGTTGTCAAGCTCTGGAACAGGCTGCCCAGTGGCTGAGTCACCATGCTTGGAGGTATTTAAAATCTGTGTAGATGTGGTGTTTAGGGAAATTTTTTAGTGGTGACCTGGCAGTGCTGGGTTAATAGTTTGACTTGATGATCTTAAAAGTCTCTTCCAACCAAAATGATTCTATAATTCAATGCTTTAGTGGTGGACTTGTCTGTTCTAGGTTAATGGTTCAATTTACAGGTCTTTTTCAACCTAAATGATTCTACGATTCCATAATTCTATAAAAAGTGAAAGATTAGGAATAGCATTAGGAATAGCATTAGATAAAATACATTTATCAAGTAAACTTCAACCTCTTGATTCTATGTTGGTCAAGTGAAAACAGATCTTCTTAAGAAGTACCATATCTTACCATGGAAATAAAGACAAGTGTAATAGGAGTAACAAGGAGTAAAATCTGTCATATGAGAACACCTCAAGATAATTTGTCAGTTTAACATCATTTCACACTGCAGGCATTCTTTCCTGGGAACATTTTATAGAAAAAGTATAATCAACCAAGAAATATAATAGGGAAACTTATTTAGAACTTAACCACAAGAACAAATCTCTCCCTGTCTTTGTCGTATTAGTGAACAATTCTGGGATGTGTTTTCCTTATTAATACTTCTAGTCTTTTTTTTCCCTGAGAAGGGTTTGCCCTGTCTGAGTGAGAACAGAACTAATTCTGTTCCAGGATTTTACTTTTCAGTTCAGTTTTTCTAACTAACTGCACTTTCTGAAGCTATTAGCCTCTTTTCACAGACAGTGTCTGCTGCTAGCAGTGATAACACCCAATGTTTAGTGTTGCTACCAAGGATTGGTAGCAGACCAAGGCCACTGCTGGATCTTGTGTACCACACTTGGGGTGCAGGAAAGTGAAAGGCTGCACCTTGAGGGAGGAGCAGACAGAGCAGGTGACCCCAAACTGACCAATAAGGTATTCCATCCCATATACGTCATATTTGGTATAAAGCTGAGGGATCTGGAGGGTCTATAGCTCTCTCTAGGGACTCCCCAGCTCTACTCCCCTCTTATACTGCTTTGCCAGCTTTGCTTGGCTTGTCTCAGGTCCTCTTTTTGTTCCTTCCTCAGAGCATCCGAGGAGGACTCTTTCCATTCTGTCTTTGATCTCAATTTGCATGTTCCTGAATCCAGTACCAGAATCCAGCTCCTGAGCACAGCTGCGGGGCCCAGTCTGGGACTCCCTGGTGCCAATTCCACAACATCAATGGTGACGGTGATGTAATTACCATCAGGGGGGTTGGGTTTGATGCTGGTTTTGTATATATTTGTATATATTCCTTTTTAATTATTATTATTTTCATTAAAGCTGTTCTAGTTTCCTTTTCTAATCACTAAGTCTCTTTCCCTTATTCCCTTTCTCTTCTCATTTTGGGAGGGAGATTAACAGAAAACATTTGTTATAGGTCTAAGGGGCCACCTTACCCTAAACCATGACAGGGTTTAAATTATCAATTCATTATTTAAAATGTCCTGGGTTCATCTAGGATAGGGTTAATTTTCACAGACAAGGTAGCCAACTGAACCAGCCAATGCGATATTTGATTCCATACTGGTTTCATGCCTATGCCTGCTATGAGAGGAGGGCTGGCAGAGGGGAAGGGACGTTATTTGATCATGGTGCTGTGGGTCCAGGGCCAGAAGTCCAATGTGGTGAGAACTATTTTCTGTCACACACTTTATATATTATTTCATTAGTATTATTGTTATTACTGATGTTTCTTCTCTCTTTGTGTTGTTCTAT
This sequence comes from Chloroceryle aenea, assembly GCA_013399075.1. Classification (NCBI taxonomy): domain Eukaryota; kingdom Metazoa; phylum Chordata; class Aves; order Coraciiformes; family Cerylidae; genus Chloroceryle; species Chloroceryle aenea. Next base: position 60,389 of record VWZY01009924.1, on the reverse strand, counting down.
TAAAGTGTCCTTATCTCCATCCACAATGTTTTACATTTTTCTCCCAATTCTCTTTCCTATCCCACCAGGGAATGGATGAAGGGTAGGAGGGAAGTGAGTGAGCAGATTCATGGTGTTTAGTTGATGGCTTAGGTTAAACCATGACAAAAGACTTTTAATTAGACTTTTGATATAGCTTTGCAAAGACAAAGAGAGAAAGAAGATCTCGAGTTTCCAAACATTTGGTAGGACTGCCTGTCTGACAGTAACAAATTTGCCTGGACTAGAGTTAAACAATATTCAGAGAATGAAACTATCAAACACAGTCATTCTTTAATGTCAAAATGCATGATAGATGGTTGGTTACTCATCAGTGAAGCATCAGTATTATTATAATATTTCTTTTTTGACTTGACAGTCCTTGATTCTCTTATCTATCTCTTTCTGCACAGAAGATATAACAAGCAAGAGGATTTTTAAACCTGTACCTCAAACTAATCTGCTCTTATAGTTTCTTCTATTTGTTGACATTAATTAGTATTAAATACCTCTCTAATAAATATTATCTTTCATCTGTTAAGAATGCTGTTATCTGCAAATGTCATAGAGACAGTGTCCAATTTCTGTTATCAGAACATGCACTGACAAATGAGACTCAAGACATCAGTTTGAAGGATCATTTTTTACTGAAAACAAAACTGAGCAGACTAAGTCTCCACTGCAGCCCTAAGAAGTTCTCTTCAAACCTTGTTTTTCACTGAAAACTTATGCTATGACTCAGCAAAGTGTTTCTTTGCAAAATATTTTGTCTAAGCAGTAAAAATCAGAATAGAGAACAAATGTCCTTGCATGCCATATTCCAAAACTTGCTACAGGCAAAATGTAAACATACTTTATATATAAAATCAAGATATTCTTCTTAGTGTAAATGAAATATTAACAACCTAAACAAAGATTTATTATAAGTCCATATCTGCTGCAGGAAAATTAAAAACATTAAAAAATATCAGTTAATATCTGCCCCTTTTTCCTAGTGTTATGCTGATCTTTATGCATCCTTTGGCTTCACTCTGAGGATTGAGTACAGTGAGTCATCTACATCTTGAGTTCTTCACCACGAGGCATGAGATACTGATGATTTTTGATTAATTCTTTATTTTCATTCTAGGTTCTGCATAGATTCATTTTGTGAACTTCTTCCATACCTTGTTCCATCTTCAGTGGTCTGCAAGTCCATGTTACATTAATATTTTCTACATGTGGTACATTTGACACAGATTGTTGTTCTCCATTTGTTACCCTCAAATCTGTTGTGCCCAGCTCTTAGGTCTGCATTTCTCTGACTATTGGTGGACTACTTACACTTTCAGGAGCTTCCATTGTCAGCCTATGCCTTTACTCTTAGCATGCATACCTGTACAGCTCTCCACTGAAGACAGTTCTCAACATAGTAGGGAAACTACTTTTCCACTTGTCAAGGCCCCAACCATCATCCTTCCCATGCTTTTATTTCTCTAGGCTGTATATCATTAGAGTCTTACAGCTTTTGCTTTATATGAAATAACTACTTGTTACTCATATGCCTATAAAATTACAGTTGCAGAATACTAAGATAAGGAAATTAAACCATATTATTCCACACTTTAGCTTTAGAAAAATTCCTGTTGCTGTTAAACAGTGTGAAACAAAGTTCCAGGCAACTAAGCCAAGGTCAAACAAAACAAGATTGTCAAGCTTCAATTCAGCATAGAACCAATGGTAATGCTTTATTTACAGTCTCATCTTTGGATAGTCCACAAAGCATATGCTAACACTTCTGACAGGGATGTTACAATCTCTTCTATTACTTGGAACTCCTAATGAGGATTGGAGAAAGCACTTTCTTGGAGACATTTGGTCTTTCTTGCCTGATTTTCTACCTCTTCCTACCTTTTCTTGACCGACATAAATCTGAGGGTAGTCTGGAGGCTTTTATTGTGATATCTAACCATTACCTGGTTTTATAAATGCTTGATGTTTATACACAGTAGAACACTAGTAAAAAACAAGACCATGATACTTGCTAAAATCAGTATTTTACCATGTAAAGTAAAATTCCCGTGTATAAAAGTGATATCCACACACATTTTGTGCTGAGGAAAATACTTGTCCCTTTGTTAACATCTGAGTCTAAGAATTTATACCCACCTACAGAGAAATGTTCTCCTGGAAATTTCTCTATCTCAGTTGCTAGTAGGTGCATTTCGGGTTAAAACTGTAAGTTGTTCTGTGTTGCGAATCTTTACAGTAATCTGTCCCACAAAAAGTTGCTTTCTATAGTTTCAGTTTCTTCAGCCACTGAGACCAGTTTGTCTTGAGTGGAATTGATGGTTAATTCCATTTTACTAAATGATGCAACAACTTTTTCAATCAGTTTTTAAGCTTGAAATCTACACATGATTTTTCCCAGCACTATTTCCCATGTACTACTGCATTCTCAAATTGACAAACTGGAGGTTAGAAAGCTATCACTAAAGTAACCCAATTAGAGTAGTGTGTTCTGAGACATTGCTGTTTGATCTGGCTTGTTGCAGAACAGTGCAGATGGTTTGTATTCCAGCTGCATGTACTGAAGGTGGGGAGATTGTCCCTTGCAGAGTATATCCACTACCAAGCCTGCATGAATACTGCATACCCTAAGAAGGGCTTTAGCTACTTTTCTTCTTCTTGTGTGGCTCCTACTGAATCTGGAGTTATTGTAGATTGTAAGGTAAATGGTTGTACTGGATTAGGGAATCCCGAGGCATGTGCCTGTGTCAGTCTTTTTTTTGATGTTGACTGGGCCAAGACATGTGCTGGTCTTCAACCCCATTCTTTCTTTTTATTTTCATAAACAACTACATCTAATAAGTCATTGCATATGAAATCACATGGGCTTGATTAACTTCTGATATCTTTCATCAGACCTGTTGACATGAGCATAACATGGATCTAGGGCATTGTGAAGTCTTTGGGTAACTCAAGGAATGCAGAGTCACTGTCCTTTGTACTAACAAGTCCTAGAATATGGAAAAAAAAAAAAAATTGCAATGGATTTACTTTTTTTTTCTGCCCACATTGCACTAGAGGCTATTCCTTTCAGAACCTTTGGCATTTTTGTTACAACAGTGTTTACTCATTGCCAAGCAAAATTGTCCGTTAGATAACAATAATAACACTCAGGCAGTGTTGTATAGTGAGTGGATAATTACCTCGACAGAATAAAGTCTGACACTGACTGAGCATCGGACTCCAGGGCATGCAGTCTGTATCAAAATATTTCACAGATTTGAGATCTGAGACATTAAAAAGATTCAATATTTTAATAATTCCCTTGAAGAGGTTTAATTTTGCACTGTATCATTTTCAGCAACTTAGCTCAAAGGTGCTATAAAAAACACAGACCTATCATAACAATCATGTAGACACTGTGAATACCCTCTTAGGTTTATGTGGGACTATACCAGTGCCTAAAAACATCTGTGTGTTTAAATGCATATTTGATTTGGACCAATGTAAATGATATCATAGAGTTTTTCAGTACTATGGAATTAAATAGAGAAGGTTTAGTCCCGAGAATAGAAAGAGAACAAAGTAGAATATATCTGAAACATGGCCTATGAAAACTGACTGTTTCTGCATAGAGACCAGCAAAGGAGAATGTCATAAAATTAGAAATATCTTGAAACTTGGAATAACTGTTGTGGTAACATAATGATCACATTCCAGCAATTAGTCAGATATTGTGGAAGCAGTTCCTTGGGGGATTAAGTCTCCTGACAAAATATTTTGAGTAGAAGATTAGATAACATTCCCTGCCTTTCTCAGCAGAAATGTAGGAAATATATGATACCAAAAGGTTGTGGGTTCTTTGGGCAGCTTTGTCATCATGGAAAATGACAGAATACTCAGAAGGTAAACAGGTGATTCAGAGACTGCTAATAGTTTCCCAGCATTACAAACAGAATGAAATGTTGCTGCCCCAAGAATCAGAAGCTGGGGCTAGAGTACTCCTATTCAGAAAAGGATGAGCTGGGATGGATCACTATGAAAATAAATGCAGAGGTAGTGTTTGGACAGGATTTCCAGGACACTGAAATAGGCAAAGATGTCAGCAGCTGCACAGTGTTTCTACTACTTCCATCCATCCACAGCCCTAGGCAATATCTTCTCTATGCTCAGATGTAGCCGAGAGGTGACTTTTCTAAGACATTCTTTTACAAAATATCACTGAAATCAGTGGCTTTATAGTAATTCATATTGTTTAGGATCTATGTCCCTGCACATATTCTTATTCATGAAATGAAGAATAACAGCTAAAAAAGCTATTGTGATGTCTCCAGCAATGTATGTGCAAGTGTATGTACTGAACTCTGTGCTTCCATCCTCGCTTATTAACATTTGTTTCTAATCCTATAAGAAATCAGGTAAATTAAAATGATTACACCTATCCGGAAACTTTTTCATATGTTCACTTTCTAAGCACAAATGTTTTGGTGACATTGGTCACCCAGACTTGCCTTTGAAGAGCTTAAGTATCACTTTGGAAGCACGAATATAAGCTTAAGTACAGTAGAATTCACCCACATAAAAGTGATATACTTAGGCTACAACGTGACAATGTATAGTATTCCTTTGGAGGACATGCAGTATAGCACTTCACCCCTGAAGAACTGACTATGGAAAAACCTGTAAATATTAGGGTCACCTTATTCTTCTACCAAAGGCAAAAAAGAAAAGCTAATATTTATTTTTTTTTTTCAGAATCAGTTTTGCAGGCGCAAGGCACTTCTTTGTTTTCACTGAAGGTAAATAATATACATATATACAAAAATATTGATTTAGTACTTTTTGTCTACATTTCTACTATAGTCTCTGTGACTTGCAGAAGTACTTTAATACTCCTCTACATGTATATTTTTCAAACACCTGTAGAACATTACCAAAACTGAGATGTAATATGTTATCTAAAGCATAAGGAAAATATTAAACTTGTTTTCTTATCTTTAAAAGTGAAAATATTCAAGAATTGCCTGCTTTTATGACCTATGACCTGAAAAACTCTCTTCCTCTCTCCTTCTAAGACACTAAGTAGAAGTTGAACAAAATTCAAGGAAAGAAAGTAAAGGATTTAACCTTTATGAACCCATAAAAGGCTGAATCACTAAAACAGTTAAAGAATAATTATTCTCTCACCAAAAGTCAGAAAGAAGATTTTGCAAGGAACAAGTCGCCTTAGCAACTCTCTCACAATGCAGCTGAGGTCAGTCTGAATTACTGTTAAGCTAGATACACTGTTATTTTAGAATGGTGTCAGCAGCTCTATAGTTCAGGTTGTTCCTTAATTTCTTTCAGAAGCTGCTATTCTCAGAGGTTATTAAATAACTTGACCACTTGAAATTGCATGAAGGACTTGGCATTCAAGACGTCAGTCTGGACACATTTCTTGTTACATGAAAAACTTCAACCTTGGTAAGATTTTTTCTTCAGCTCTTTGGTAAAATGAAGAGATAAGCAATGATTTCTGATAATTTTCAAAAACATTAACAAAAAACAAACTTTCTTTTTCATTATTACATAACAGTACATCCTGGTTTGAGTTAGAACAGTACTAATTCTGTTCAGTGATTTTACTTTCAGCTCTGTCTCTTTTAACTACCTTCACTTTATGAAGTTAATGTCATATTTTTGCAGATGGTTTCTGCTTCTAATGGTGGTAATACTTTACAGTTACTACCAAGGGTTGGTGTGGAGAAAGGCTCTTGGTTATACTTTTTCCTGTGCAGACCAAGGACACTGCTAAATCTTGTGTACCATGTTGGGGGTGCAAAAAGGAAAAGACCACACTTGTGAGGAGGAGCAGACAGGACAGGTGACCTTAAACTCACCAACTAGGTTTCCATTACATATGTATTATATTCTGTATAAAGCTGAGGTATCCTGAGGGTCAAGCTCTCTTCTTTAATGGTCAGCAATTGAGGAGGACTTTGTCCATTCTGCCTTCAATCCTAAACCATATCTGCTCACAGCATCAGTGGAAACAGTGATGTAATTGCCATGGAGGTTGGAGGTTGGGTACAATATTTGGTTTATATATATTTGTTTATATTTAATTTTATTGCTATTACTTTAATTAAAGGAATTTTATTTTTCTTTTACAATCCATAAATATCTCTTCCTTCTTCCCTTTCTATTCCCTCTTGGGAAGGGAGAGGGGTTAATAGAGATCACCTTTCATTCATCTAGCAGCTGGCCCAGCCATAACACTGGACACAGTGGCGTTTCACAACTTCTTTAAGGTGTGCACCTATCATTATACTCAGAAGCACTTTTAAATGATACATACATTCAGTTATATTGATTTTTTGGGTGCATGAAAATTTTAAATATCTCTGAAAGTTATCTGATGTATGAACACTCATTCATATACTTTTGATTTCTTTTGTCATTAAACATGAATAAATATATCAGTTATGATAAGCAAGACAATCAATAAATGGGTGAAAATATTCAAAGAGGTCCAGAATATATACATATGTAACACAGGAAGAACTTAGAATGACTACAATTAAATATATGAGCTTTTGATCACAATCTAATAAAAGCAGTCATTAAAAGTTGCATAAACTGAACTGTCTTATATTATAATTCTATATGGTTCCAAACTATATCTAGACCAGTACTGTGAAACTAGGTTATTCCTCAAGGCAGATGACTTTTAAAAAATATACTAAATTCAGCTGATTTTCAAAATCCTGTCTGAAATCATGCTTATAATCAGTTTCACACATTGTCTCCAAAACCTTTTGTTTGTAAAAAATAGATGATCTGCTTTCTCAACATTGAGCTTTATATATCCAATATTTTGTGGAAAAAAAAACCCAACTCTGTGCAAACTACTATGAAAAGAAAGCCAGGGAATGATCAGGTAGAAAGTTAAGGAAATAATACTACCAACTATACTTATTTCTAGCAGAAACCAGATTCTCACTGCTTTATGCTTTTCCTGACCTTCCAACTTTGCTTACACATAGTTATGAAATCAGAGCTGGTTCCCAAACAACCACTTAAATGTCTTAGAAACAAATCCAATATCCTAAAGCTGATATTCTTTCATCTGATTCTTTTTGAATGCTTAGAAGCTATGTGGTGGTTCTGAAGAAAGATTAATTTAACTTGGAACCATAGCTATTTAAACTTTAGAGTTTAAATAGCCAGTCTAATGCAAAGAATATTTCAGCTTATATACAATCTGTTTTTATCTTCACAGGATTTACATTAACCTTCTAGAAAATCATTGAATTGCTCATTACATCTTGGCATGTAAGACAGAATAATGTTGAAAAATCCTTTATACTATTTTGAATATTTTGTCTTCAGTGACTTGGTTAAGCTCCAGTGTTTGTGTTTTTTTTTTATTTTTTTTTATTTTTTTTTTTTTATTTTATTTTAATGAATACTGCCATTAATATAATTTATAAAACAGTACATACTATGAGCGGAATCTCATTCAGTGTTAGATATGCAATAATTGTTTTCAGGTGACCTACTATTAGTAGCTGGCTACACAGTAGAGCCCAAAGAGTGGTGATCAACTGTGCAGAGTCCAGCTGGAGACCTGTAACTAGTGGAGTCCTCTGGGGATCAGTGCTGGGTCCAGTCCTGTTCAACATCTTTATCAATGACCTTGATGATGGGACAGAGCACCTACTAGCAATTTTGCTGATGACACAAAACTGGGAGGAATGGCTGATTCACCTGAAGGCTGTGTGGCCACTCAGCAAGATTTGGACAGAATGGAGAGCTGGGCAAAGAGGAACCTCATGAGGCTTAACAAGAGCAAGTGCAGTCTTACACCTGGGAAGGAACAGTAAGATGAACCAGTACAGGTTAGGAGGTGATCTTCTAGAGAATTTCTCTGTGGAAAAGGACCTTGGACTCCTGATAGACAGCAAACTACACATGGGACAACAATGCGCCCTTGTGGTCAAGAAGGCAAATGGTATCCTGGGGTGCATTAAGAATAGTGGCCAGCAGATCAAGCCAGGTTATCCTCCCCATCTACTCTGCCCTNGTGGTGATCAACTGTGCAGAGTCCAGCTGGAGACCTGTAACTAGTGGAGTCCTCTGGGGATCAGTGCTGGGTCCAGTCCTGTTCAACATCTTTATCAATGACCTTGATGATGGGACAGAGCACCTACTAGCAATTTTGCTGATGACACAAAACTGGGAGGAATGGCTGATTCACCTGAAGGCTGTGTGGCCACTCAGCAAGATTTGGACAGAATGGAGAGCTGGGCAAAGAGGAACCTCATGAGGCTTAACAAGAGCAAGTGCAGTCTTACACCTGGGAAGGAACAGTAAGATGAACCAGTACAGGTTAGGAGGTGATCTTCTAGAGAATTTCTCTGTGGAAAAGGACCTTGGACTCCTGATAGACAGCAAACTACACATGGGACAACAATGCGCCCTTGTGGTCAAGAAGGCAAATGGTATCCTGGGGTGCATTAAGAATAGTGGCCAGCAGATCAAGGCAGGTTATCCTCCCCCTCTACTCTGCCCTAGTGAGACTGCACTTGGAATATTGCATCCAGTTCTGTCTCCTCAGTTCAAGAGAGACAGAAATCTACTTGAGAGAGTCCAACGGAGGGCTGCAAGGATGATTAAGGGGCTAGAATACCTGCTTTATAAGGAGAGGCTGAGAGACCTGTGGCTTTTTAGTCTGGAAAAAGGACGACTTGAGAGGGGATCTAATTGATACCTATAAATACATAAGGGCTTGGTGTCAAGAAGGCAGGGACAACCTCTTTTCACTTGTGCATCGTGATAGGATAAGGGGCAATGTATTCAAGCTAGAGTACAGGAAGTTCCCTCTTTACATGAGGAAAAACTTCTTTACTGTAAGAGTTGTAGAGCACTGGAATAGACTCCCCAGAGAGGTTGTGGAGTCTCCTTTTCTGGAGACTTTCAAGACCCGTCTGTATGCTTTTCTGTGTGATCTGCTGTAGTTTTGTCCTGCTCTACAAAGGGAGTTGGACTTGATGATTTTCAGAAGTTCTTTCCAACCCCTACCTTTCTGTGATTCTGTGATAACATGTCTAAATTCACTTTTTGACCTGTGCAATGAAATGGACACATTTAAAATTAAGTTCATATAACTGAATTTGTATGTCTAAATCAGACATGTCTAGAATTAGATAAAGTTATTTGTGCTCTAAAAATCCACATTATATTTTCACACCTTGAGGAAAATTACCCCTGTCCTGGCCTTGATTAATGATCAAAGTCACTTTCATTTTCTTGTGCTAGTAGAGATTTTGTATGTTCCTACACTCATGGGAAAGGTGTCTTAAATAATCTGTACTCTCCCTGTATAGCTGTAAGTAACCATTTCAGACCAGAATTTGTGAAAATTAGTCATAAATAAACCAAATTTCTATGTATTTAAGATCCTCAATTTATGTAGATTTCAGACATTACAAATTAACTTAGAGAAAAGGGCTTAATAAAATTTATGTGAGCTGGCAATAATTCAAGATATTTTCCTGTATGAAGTGTATATATATATATAATGTACATGTATATATATAATTATAGGTAAGCATACACAGACTAAAGATGGAAAGAATCATAAAATCATAGAAAAAAAAGGAAGTTGAAAGGGACCTCCAAAGGTCACTTAATCACATCTCTTGCTCAAAGTAGGAGCAGCTTCAGTATTAGTTCAGGTTGTTCATGGCCTTATCTAGGTGAGTTTTGCACTTCTTCAAAGAGAGAAATTCTGTAAGCTTTTGAAGTAAGCTGTTCTAGTGCTTAACCTCTCACCGTGAAGAATGTCTGTATCCAGTAGGAATTTCCCTTCTTGCAACCTCATTTTTTTTTTGCCTCTTGCCCTTTTGCTTTGCAGATATGATAAGCATCTGACTCCATCAGGTCTACAACATCCCTTTAAGTTGTGAGCAACTTGCCCCAGACTTCTCTTGTTCAGGCTGGACAGTCCGGCTCTCTCAGCCTCTCTTCATACATCTTATGCTTCAGACTCCTGAGCTTTGCATCCCTTAGTTGGACTGTCTTCCATTCACTGACACCTTCCTTGTACGGGGGGGGGTCCAAAACTGAACAGGGTATTCAAGAGTCATTCTCAAAAGTGTCAAACAGAGCAGAATAATAATTTCCTTCACCTGCTGGCTACCCTCTTGCTAAGGCAGCCCAGTTAGTTTTCTTTCTGACAGGGTACTGCCAGTTCATGTTCAGCTTCTTCTAAATGAGGACTCATGGGTCCTTTTCCATAAAAGAGCTTTCCATCCTGTCAGTTCTGAGTCTATATTGAGTCATGAGATTATTTTGATTCAGTAAGGATTTTCCATTTGTTGTTGCTGAACTTAATGAGGTATCTGTTGTCTATTCCTCCATTTCACTGAGGTGTCTGTGAGTGGTAACCCTACCCTACCTATCATCATGTCCCCATGATTTACTATTACCCGTAAAATTGCTGCTGCTGTATTCCATCTCATTGTCTGGTGACTGATGAAAATAATGCCCCTAATACAGACAAGAAGAATGTTATCTGGAACTCAAGAAATTGATAAAAAGTAGTTTGCATTTTCTACTTCATTGTCTGAAAAATGGTAAATATGAAGTTTCAATGTTATGGGGAAAAAAAAATCCTAATGTTCACTTCTTTCTTTTGAAAGATACAGAGAGTAAGACAAAGAGGTAGAGGGTAGGAAGCTAAAATTATGTCTGAGGCAGAGGAGTATTTCTAGTTTGTTTAATAAAATTTGTTTCAGAATGACTGAACATTTCTATGCCTTCAGGTTTTGAGGACAGAAAAGAATAAATCACTCCTGTAAACAATGAAGACTGAAAAATAAGCAAATTATTTTAAAGTCAGTTTAGCATCATCATGAAACTTCTATTTACATTTTAATTCATTCTGTTTCTCTGCTGGATATAGAATAATTTATTGTCATCTGAAAGGTGAATCATTACATAACAGTTGGCTGCTTATCAGTTTTGATGATAACCATACAGAACAAAAAGAAGCAATTAATACAATGCTCGATGCCTGGCAGGTCAGTTTCTCTCTGTATGCTTACAAACTGATTTGAATATTGTGGGGTTTTTTTCCTAAAGTTTTAAGAAAATTTAATTTCTCAAAAACATAGGTTTTGTTTGTTTTATTGTTTTGCTATTTACAGTGCTTAGTGACTTACATAAAAAGAACTTGCTTGACAGCATTCAGCCTCAATGCTTTTGGTTTTCTTTGTAAATGCTAACATCAAGCATAAAGAATAGGAATCTCATATGTTGCATGAATAAAATTCTTGGAGGAATCTCTCACATACTCTGTTTGTTTGTTTGTTTTTCACATCTAATATAAGTTCATTCCTGTATCTTTTCTTTTTCTTCCTGATTTACTGTATCATCTTTATTCAGTGTCAACTCTCCTCTTTCCTACCAACCTTTTTCTGTTTATCTAGTAAGAACTGTTTAGTCTTCTTAATAGGATCAGTATATCTTTATTTTCACCCTTTCCCACTCTGAGAGGTTTCTATTCTCTCTTCTGAGTCATGCTCTAGTCCCTTCCTGTCTTTGTTCATCCCTGAAACTTGTTTAAGTTAGTATTAAGGTAGGAAAGGTCAGGTGCCCTCAGCTTCATTTAGCTTTACAGTGCAAGATTAATAGCTAGAATTTTTCTTTTGTGCAGAATTCATTTTTGTTCCACACTAGGTAGAGAATTTCCTAATTCTAAATGCATATTTAGCTTAAACTCATACTATTAGTGGACTTCAAACTGACAACAGTAGTAGATGAAGACATGGAAAGACTATTTTTTCCTTAATAATGCCCTATCTTTGATATATAATGTCCTATTATTTACCCTATAGGGTAAATAATGCCCTATCTTTGATATATAATGTCCATACCATAGTATAAAAGACAAATATTGTGAAATTTTTTATACATATTTATTACAGTCTTCTTGATATATTTTACAAAGACATAATTGATAGTGGGCAATAGTGGCAATGTGATTAGTATATGGTATGACAAATTAATTTGCAATAAAAATGCCAAAGATGAATCAATTGAATCCCAATTTAAGAAATTTCAGAACTGTATCAAGATGATTGAAAACAAAAATATAAAATAAAATATGTGATGTAGGAAATGACAGTTTTTATTTAATACTTAATTTCATTTTTATGAAGAATTTACTCAAAAGGTTTCTTCCCTAAATTTAGATATTTTAAAATGAGAATATGGTAATTTATGTTACCTATCCACTGTCCTAGCACTTTCTGTAGTAGTATAGATACAAGTGCACACAAAGCATTTTTATGTTGTGTTAAAAATGAGAATAAAAAATAGGTTGGGTTGTTTTTTTTATCCTCTGTGATGATTCCGAAAGTCCCATTTCTTTGCAAACCATTTTTAAATACAGTGAGTGCACCTCTGATGAGCCCAAATTGTAAATAAATCATAAATATCTATCTTAGATTTAGAATATAATAATTTTGCACTAGATGGGTCTATATAACAATGTTGGTTTTGTTGTTTATTTTAATGTCCTCTCTTTTCACCATGAAAATATGTAGAATATTGATAACAATGTGTCAAGGAAAGGTGAGACTACTGACATTTAAAGAGAAGATCAAAGCAGAATATGCTAAAAATAATTTAAAAGGGTTTTGCTTATAGTTGTACACCTGTCTTCCCTTAATATTCCTTCTTCTGTTTTTCCCCCATTTTTCATCAAATGGGAGTTTCAGAAATTGGAACAAACATTTGGCACAAAGCACCTGCTTGGTTAAGACCAGAAAATCTGTCAGCCGAGCTGGCCCTGTCCAGACAGACTTGTTGCACATAGAAGAATGGGATGGACTCTCTGTTGTTTGTGAGAAAAATCTTTTGGGGAAAACTGTGTGGGTCTTTCTTGCTTCAGGTAAGGGCAAACCCATCTGTGGGGTTGTCTCTGTTCAAGGCCCTGAATATACTTGGAAGAAGATGGTAAAGTCCATTGTGTACCACAAAGGAATTTAACTTTGGGTAAGAGAATTTAATTTCAGGGTACATAATATAAAGTAGTGTATAATAGTGATAAGTTGTTAAAAATCCTTTCTAGATAGCAATGTGTCATCCAGAAGAGCTTTTTTTCTTGTAAGATCCACCTGCTCCATTGGCTGTCAGCTCCCTGAAGTGGCAAAAGTCCAAGCCCTGGCCAGTTTTCCAAAAGTCAGAGAAAGCACAGTTTTTGTAAACCTAACTGGGATGTCATGACAGGCGTCTGCCAAGGAAAATCAACGGCTTTCTGGGAAACATGGTCACATTAGCACTGAGCTTTTCAATGCATTTATTTTGATGAGGATTGTACTGGTTTATGTTTAGTATTTACAAGATTACAGATATGGTATCTGTATTCATCTCTCATCAGTAAAAGGTAACTGTCAGTATACATTTGGTTTGGCAAAGCACACGGTAGACTTCTATGAAAGACAAGCATTTTCTAGACCACTGAGAAGCAAGCTGGTAACAGAAAGGCCCAGAAGATTCACTAAAGATTTTGGGAACGGGAGTCTGAACTGGAGTTGGACACCAGTATAAGCAGGCTGATGGCATAATCAACCTCTTCACAGAATAAAGGCTTTTATCCTAAATCTGCTTCAGAGAAATATAGAAAAACTTGCAATTTATGGCAAAATGAAAAACTATATCCCTAAATTAAAGTGAAACTATTTTTTTTCTCTCTCTTCTGAGCCTTGTTACTTTTTATTATTGCCCAATTTACTTTTAGTGGCTCTAAATATGTTTGTGTGCTTTTTTCTGTGTTTTTTACTTGTTCATTTTGGTCTCATGCACAGTATTATCAAAATCTGCTCAAGACAGACACAGAAAGGCAGACCTAGAATCCACCCATATTTTTGTCGTAAAATGTTTTCCTTTTGCACAGCTTTCAGGTGTGCAATTGTTTTTACTCATGTTTTACAAATTAAACCATGTACCCCACAATATGAAGTCTCACACCAGTCTTAGATACTACACATGAACCAGAAAAACTCCATAAAGTCTAGTGGTAAGTTAGCTTTAATTTATGACTAATGAGAAAAGAAGTAAAAATTTCTGTGGTAAGTAGCACAAGACTGTAAAACCAAGTTAGAAAGCTGTGAGTAGAATCCAGTAGAAGCAAGACTGAATTTAGATCCTTTGTAATTACTAAACAGAATGAAGTTTTGGGGTTTAGCTTTTTATTTTAGTGTGAAAACATGAGACAACATATCATTTGTCACTTAAGGAAGCACATATTAGAAGTTCATCTACTGTGTTGTACTATAGTACACTGTTTCACAAGTAAAATAACATGCTAGTTCTGTTGTTTCTATAAAATACTTGAATACATAGTATATGCATCTTACTGAAAAATAATCAGAAGAGAACATTTTGGTCTGCATAACAGTCAACCAGTGCATGGAATTATTAAAGACTTAGAACCCAGACTTAGAACCCTAGAAGATGATACTATCTACCCACACAAGAGAGTAGAGGTGAGACAGGGTGAGGGTTGTAGACAGGTATATAGAATTTCAAGCACAATCCTATCTACCTATTTCAGGGAATAATTTTCTTGTGCTGAAGATATAAGGTATATAACAGTGACTGTGACCAATGCACTCTGCTGATTTGATGATGTTAAGAGGTCAGAAATACTCCATGCTTTCAGGATGCTGTCTGTACAGAGCTCCTTCGAAGACAGGAACTTGTTGGAGGAAATGAAATCAGTAACTACCATTTCAAAATCACAGTGTGGTAGTTGCAGATCTTATTTCAGAAACAGGAGATCCTGTTGTTCAAGTTAACAGCAGCTTGGATAAATTTGATCAAGATGTTCTACAAGGGAACATTTTGACACTTTCCTGTATCATTTTCCTGGAATAACTGTCGGCTCATGGCTTGGATGGGCGTATGCTTCACTGGATAAAAAACTGACTTGATGATCGGGCCCAGACAATGGTCTGGAATGGAGTTAATCCAGTTGGCAGGGCATCACAAGTGATGTTCCCCAGGACTCAATATTGAGGCCAGTTCTCTTTAACATCTTTACCAGTGATCTGGATGATGGGGTTGATTCCACTCTCAGCATGTTTACAGATGAACCAAGCTAGGCAAATGTGTTGATCTTCCTAAAGGTACGGAGGGTCTACAGGGAGATCTGGACAGGCTGGATTGATAGCACAAGGCCAGCAGTATAAGGTTGAACAAGGCCAAGTACTGGGTCCTGATCTTCAGGTGACAACATCCGTATAAAAGGCTACAGGCTTGGGATAGAGCAGACGGAAACCTGTGCTAGCACACACTGTGTCAGCAGTGTGCTCAGGTGGCCAAGAAGGTCAATAACACTGTGGCTTCTATCAGAAACAGTGTGGCTAATAGGACTTGGACAGGTATCATTCCCCTGTAGTCATCACTGGTGAGGCCATATCTTGAATGCTGTGTTCAGTTTGGGGCCCCTCACTACACAAAAGATGCTGGAGCATGTGCAAAGAAGGGCAACAAAGCTGGTGAAGGGTCTAGAGCAAAGTCTTAAGAGGAGCATCTGAGGGAATTGAGATTGTTTAGTCTGGAGAAAAGGAAGCTGAGATGTTATTGCTCTCTACAACTGTCTGAAAGGAGGTTGTAGCAAGGCGTGTCAGTCTCTTCTCCCAAGTAACAAGTGATAGGACCAGAGGAAATGATATCAAGTTGTGCTGGGGGACATTTAGTTTTGATATTAGGAAAAATTTCTTTTTTTGTAAAGCACTGAAACAGGCCACCCAGGAAAGTAGTGGAGTCATCATCCCTGAAGGTATTTGAAAAACATGTTGATATTGCACTTTGGAACATAGTTTAATGGTGACATGACAGTGCTGGGTTAATGGGTGGACTTGATCTTAAAGGTCTCTTCCAACCAGAAGGATTCTATGATTCCATAAAAGAGAGCACAGACACTGAGTCAGGGCCGTTCCTGCTTTATTGCTTTGTGATCTATGTACTTAGTTATATAAAAGGTCAAGATTATCCCCAGAAGAGCTCATTTATGTACCTACATACACTTCATTTTCTGTAAAGCAAAGGGTGGGACATAGACACCCATCTCCATTCAACAGCACTACATCAGGTGCTTTCTGTTCCCTTGAATTACTGGCTGGCTGTCAAAGAGTCAGTATATCTGCCAAACTCATTGTGAAGTTTGGCTCACTGGATGGTAATAAAAATGAAAATCCTCCATAGGAATCTAAAGCCATTGGCATATTTCAGTACTTTCTGTTTTATACTTCCACCACTTGACCTGGAGCCTTGTATATTCAGTCCAACCTTTCTGAAATCTTTTGGTGGTGTAACAGGTGTAGATAGAGGCACTGTTTCCTCCACTATGGTTCAGAGAATGTATAATAATTTTGCTTAAATTTGCCTGCTCCTGTTGGTGGAAATGCTCTTGAAATACCTCAACACAAGTTGCATTGTGTGTGTGTGTGTTTGCACCAGTAAAGATCATTGTCACAGCTCAGTAAGTCATGCTGTACACTCACTTTTTAAATTTGGTATAGTGGTACTTCTGTGGCTACCACAGTACTTTCAGGCATCCTTTAAAGAAAGTTATTCAATGCCTATTTTAAAAAGCAAAAAGATAAGAACATTTTAATAGCTTATGATGAAATTTAGGGTGCTGAAGTCTTCCATCAATACAGTCATATTTTTTTGCTATGGGTCTGCTTGGCATCAAATTCTCTGTCTAAAGCCACCATTACCAGAATATGTGCCTTTCTTGGAACATCCAGTCCCACTTCTTTTCATGGCTCCCTTACAGAATAGTAGTTAGATCCCTTCTATATTTACCAAAATATTAGATGGTGGAGAAAAGACTAGAAGAAGGTGCACATTTAGCTTAGTCTGTGACATGTAGCTTAGATGGGACTGAAGTGTACCTCTAGACTCAGGAGTAAAGGTCTTCCTTGTCTCCTGTGATATGATTGCCAATACCTTCATTATCCTCCTGTAGAGATACATGTTTCCTTCCCTTTCCTTGAGACAGAATTAAAAATACCATTGTCACTCCTGACATGTTCTTAAAGATATCTGTAAATTTGTTCTCCATAGAGCCCAAAGAACCTCCCCAGATAAGCTACTCTACTAATTAATTATTACTACTATCAAAATGTATTTTCAAGTGTTATGTTGAAACAGTGTATTTCTCTTGTTCCTCCTACACACAAGATTTGAACCATGAACCACTATCATTTTTTATCTAGATCTATTAGCAGCTCTGAGTTTTGTAATATTCATAAAGAAATACATTTATATTCAGGGTTACAGACTTTCTTGGTTGTTTTATGTTTTTTTTCAAAGATAGGAGAAAGAAGCCAAGAAATTACATAGAGAATAAATCCAACTTTTATATCTATATATATCATTCCAATAGTTGAAAACTAACAAAATAATTAAATAAAATATTAATATAAAGAATATCGTAAATTAAATGGGGCAAAAATGTCATACTATTCTTGAAAGAACATCATAAATAATAAAAAATTAGGCAAGAATTTTGATGCAATAAAATGAAAGGAACTTTATATAACCCAACCTCAAGAATTTATTAAAAAAAATAAATTTGCAGCAGATGTGTTTATAAAAAAGGATGATCAAACATGTTGAAGGACAAGCAGATTGCATTTATCAGGATATATTGTGTTGCTATCACAACTCATAAGAAGTCAAAAATTACAGATCCAATAACACTAGCTGTTGCTTCACAAAAGGTGGAAAAAAAAAGTTTAAAAAAAAGTTGGAAATGTTATTACAAAACAATATACTGTCATGTAAACACTAAAATTAATATGTAATCTATATCTATAGAATAGGTAAAAAGTATAGAGTAGGTAAAAACTAAAACTTCTCACATTTCATACATCCTGTAAATATTATTATAAAAGCCAGGAATATGTCTTAAACTCTGTAGTTTGTCAGGCCACTGTTTCATTGACTCTGATCATTGCCTGATGATAGGTCATTGCCTGGCCTTTTTGAAAAGCTGCTTATTTTTTATGAAACAATGCAATCACTTGTAGAACTGAAAATATTTAAGTCCAGTGGATTTATCTACAATTTCAGTTAAGAAATTGTTCATTTTCTAAACTTAAAGAATGACACAGTCTTAGTACAATAGAATAACCTTGAGTGTTTTGCCAATCATTTAAATTTCCTTGTGAATTTAAAGTCGTTTTGTTTCCTCTGGGTTCTGTTTTGTCATGTTGGATTACAGCTACTCCATTGTGTATCAGCTGATTATTTGTCTTACTAAATAGAGCATTAATGTGTACCAAATCATAGAATCATAGAATGGTAGGGGTTGAATGGGACCTCGAGTCCAACCCCTTGCCAGAACAGGAGCACCCAGGGCATGACACACAGGAACAGATCCAGGAGAGTCTTGAAAATCTCTAGAGAAGGAGACTACACAACCTCTCTGGGCGGAGGGTTCCAGTGCTCTTTCACTCTCACAGGAAAGAAGTTTTTCCTCATGTTAAGGTGGACTTCCTGTGTTTCACCTTGCTGCCATTACCTCTTGTTCTATCACAGGACACAACTGAAAAGAGACTGTCTCCTTCTACTTGACACCCACCCTTCAGATATTTGTAAACATTATTAAGATCCTCTCTCAGAGGATCCAGACTAAACACCCCCAGGGCTCTCAGTCTTTCCTCATCAGAGAGATGTTCCAGTCCTTTCATCATCTTTGTAGCTCTCTGTTAGACTCTCTCTAGTATTTTCCTATCCCTCTTGAACTGGGGAGACCAGATCTGAACACAATCTCCAAATGTGGTCTCACTAGTGCAGAGTAGAGGGGGAGGACAACCTCCCTTGACCTGCCAGCCACAGTCATCTTTATGCACCCCGGGATACCATTGGCCTTCCTGGCCACAAGGGCACATTGCTGTTCCATGGGTAACATTCTTCACCAGGACGCCAAGGTTTCTCTCCATGGGTCTTCTTTCCAGCGTGTCTACACCTAACCTGTACCAATACATGGTGGTGTTCCTTCCCAGGTGTAGGTCTCTACACTTATATAAATGGATTATAAGATCTTTTAATTAGTATTACAGTATTTGTGGTATGACTGGAAACAGTTGAATTGCACTGATGAAGGACAAGATTTTGGAAAAAAATCTACATTGCTACAATTCTCATAAAGACAAATAATGGAGATACATCATAGCCCCTGAAAACTATAGTTTAAAAAGCTTTTAAAAAGTTTATGCCTGTATATGAAAGGAAAATTATGGAAAAAATCCCCAACCCACACTTTCTGTGTGTATATCATGCAAGTAATAGCGAAGAACATGATTTGAATGCAGTATGTACAAGCACAGAGGTCACCACTGTGAGGGAGAGGTCTCTCTTCTGCTGGTGAATGACAGCCCTTGGTGGAGCAATCTAAGACAGACCAACATTTGTAACACTGAAAACAAGAATTTATTTGAATAATAAAACACTAGCATAGCAAGAAGAAGCAAAAAAAGCTCAGTTGCTAATGCAAGATGAATCTGTAATGAAAACCAGGCAGAAAATTACTCTTCTAGAGTAAGTAGTAAAAAAAACTCTGCCTTTGTATTCTTACAATGATGAAAAATGTATTGTGAACATCACACCTGTATGAATAGGCTTAGTGAATATGACAGAGTGATTATTTCTACTTGTCATACCATATATCTTGCCATCTGTGAATATAAATTATAAATAGACTGTGACACAAAGATTTTCCTTCAGTCTTGCTAAATTCCTCACTGCAGTACCCACCACCTTTCTATTATCAAAATGGAGAACTGTTGTGGTTTTTTTTTTTATTAAAGGTTTCAAAGTGAGCTCTGTTAAGATACAGTACACCTAAATGTTTTTCTGCTGTACTTTTATTTATGACACATCATTTATCTAAAAATGTGTTTAGTAAAAATATTTAATAAACATATGCGTCAAGAAAGTAGAAGAGATTTTCTGTGTTAGCAAGAGTCTGCCAAAATGCACTTTTAAACTTACATCATTACGAACAGCGTTAACATAAGACTATGCCTTGCTGTTCTTTTTCAGTGAAGGATAAATGTGTATTAGTGATTTCATTTGTATTTCTATTTTATATTATTTCCATTTTTACCAATATTATTTTATAAGTAACAGAGAAAGTTGTTTTTTTTTTCTTTGAGAATATCTAAATATTTAATGAAAAAATAATCGTAGCTATTGAATTATAATTATTATTTACTGCTTGCTCATTTGTTTATATTCTTTTGGAGTTATTTGGCAAAGATCCTGGAAAGGTATTCATATGACCTGAATTTTTTGTCTCCAGTAAGGATGACTATTTATGAACTGATCTTGCCTGGCTTTATTTTTTTTTACTAATAAAGAGAAATGATCAGTCTTGAGGTCAACTACATATTGTCATGCAACAATAAAGAAAATAGAGTCTCGATTGTGTTGCCCTGATGTAGGCATGTTTTGCTTTCTAATCCACATTACAGTCTCCTCCAGAACATCTGCCCAAGACTGGCTGTTAGGATTCAGAAACACACACTTTTGAAAAGCAGAAGAGAAGCTAGGAGGGCTAGCTAAGTGTCTTAAATGGTGATAGAAGCTTATGTTTAAGCAGCAAATGGAGATCGGAAACATAAGCTATTGTATGGCTATCTACAAATGTTTACACTTAGAGGAGTCATATCCCTTTATAGATACAGTTATTCTTAATAAAGATGCTTCATTCTCACTACCTAATGGAGGAAGTTTGGGGTTTTTATTACTGGTTTATCAATTTCCTTCATCCTGCTTTCTAGACTACAGATCCTTTAAAGGTACACCATATGGTACATGATTGAGAAGGATAAGTAAGTTAGTTTTAGAAATACTTTTATAGCCAATCTGTTCTCCACTATTTCTTGACAGAATGTCTGACATATTCACACCAACATAAATAGCTCACTCCCTTGCAAAAATGGAAAAGGGTGTCCTCAGAGGACAGTCTTCAACAAAGCTCAAAGAATGTTTGGCAGAGTTCTCCATCTGTCTGAGTCAGGACTATTGGTTGTTCCTCTGTGAAGTGCCCATGTAAGTTAAAAGAGATCTTATGTTTCTGAGCACATATGCATGCTACTGTGTGTCCCAATTCATACAAAGACACTATACACTTAGCCATAAGTAGTTACAGGAAGAGGAACAACATTAGAGGAAATGTGTCACTTTTTTCCCTGGAAAGTAAGGCAGTGCTTTATCTTTACTTTAAGAGTGTATTTTGGGTGCAGGTGAGAAATGTGATAAGCAAATCTGTAAAGTTAAATAGCTAATAACCATAATCAGTGAAAGCAGATAGTATATTCTCACAAAAGAAAATTAAGAACTCCCCTAAAGAAATATAAAAAAATGGGATTTTTGTACTGAATTTTGACTTTAACTGTAGAATTTTTTTTTTAGCTGTTGCAGCATCTAACATCAGCAAATCTACTATTATCACTATGTCTCCAACATTTATTGATCTCCTTGACTTGTGAATATTTTAATAAAATGCACAATAGTCTTCATTGTTTCATACTGTTGATTTATTAGATGATATATTATGTTTTGAAAAAGTCTCTTCAAAAACAGAAAATATCTTGCATTTCTATCATTTTGTTGTTCCTGTGTACTTTGCTTAGTTGAGAAATAATGTGACTGTATGTATACTACTTTAGACTGCCAAAAAGAATATGATGAGTAGAAGAATAAGATTTATTTCTGGTAGTCATTATTTAGATGTGTTTATTAGACACAGGTTTGAATACAGAAGACATCAAAGCCTGTCATAGAAAATGCAGTTATTGTCATCTGAAAGTTTGCTTATTCTTCGTGGTACTCTGAATGTGCTGCTTGCAACTTATTTCAAAGGGTGAATGCATTACAACAAAAACATGACAGAAGAAGGTTGGAAATGAAAAGTGCTAAGAGCTGGCATATCTACTTGGAAAGCTAATTGGAAATATGCACATTTGGAGTGCTAAGTCTAGAGAAAACTACCCTTACCTCTCACATCTTCTGATGATGATTAAGCACTGCAGAGGTGGCTGGATAATAGCAGTAGGAGTGGAAGGATTTTGAATGCTAAAGCAAATACAGGTTGAAATGCCAGATAGGAAACTCTAAGATATCTGTGTCTTTTGCCTAAAGGTAAACATCCCTATGGAAAATTTTGCACTTATTATTTATGAAACACATTTTTGAGTTACAAACCCACTGCTTCATAAGGAGCCCTGTGGACATTCTTACAAATGCAGGAGTATACTGACTATGTTTCCCATGACTTAGTTTTAGCTAATGATAATTAAAGCACACATAATTGCCTCTGATTAGTATTGTTGTTGAGGGGTAGATGAGCTATAGTCATTCATCCCTTCATCCTCATGTCCTCACATCATCATAGGATAAAGAAAGGATTAATAAGAAGTTCATGGGAATTTTATTATGACCAACATTAACACATTCAGGCTAAAGATGAAGTTCCTTGTCTACCTTTTCTCCTATTTTGTGCTAGTATAAGAGCTAATTAAATTTTATCTCTGGATTAGAAATTTGGGGTTACAAAGTTTAAGGAAACCAAACTCTCTTTCTCTTATGTCCTCTTTTACAAGGGTTAGGGCTGTGCCAGCTACCGAACAAATGACAGATGCTCACTATTAACCCCTATCCCTACCCAAAGGGGAATAGAAAAGGAATAAAGGAGAGACATTTAAAGATTGGGAAAAAAAAACCATAAAACTTCTTTAATTAAAATAATAACAATAAAATGAAATATATGCAAATATATACAAACCCAGCATTGAATCCAGCGTCCACCCCTGATAGCAATTACATTACTGTCACCACGGACGCTGTGGAGCGTGCACTGTGGAAGTCTCAGACTGGACTCAGAGGCAGATGGGAACCAGATTTAGGAGATGAATTCTGAAACTGGATTCAGGAATGCACAGATCATGATCAAAGGCGGAATGTAGTCCTCCTTAGATGCCAGATATTGAGGAAGAGAGCTTGACACTCATGTTCCCTCAGCTTTATATTAAGTATGACATATATGGGATGGAATACCTCACTGGTCAGTTTAATGTCACCTTCACTGTCTACTCCTCCCTGCAGGTGCAGGATCTTACCTTCTGCACCCCCAGCATGGTACACAATATTTAGCAGTGACCTTGGTCTGCACAAAAGCAAGTATAAGTAAGAACTATGATAGTAACTCTAAACATCATACATTATCACTGCTAGAAGACAGACACTGTCTGCAAAAATAAGACGTTAATTTCAGAAAATGAAGCTAGTTAGAAGAGACTGGTCTGAAAAGTAAAATCACTGAACAGAACTAGTTCTGTTCTAGCTCAAACCAGAATACTGTTCCAAAGCTCTTTTCTTTCAACTAATACCTGCTAATGCATGCTATTTGCTATGCTGTCAGACTGAACGTGACATTTGGTTTGATCTGTTTCATGCTACAGATAACAATGACCAAAATTCTCAGAAAGAAAAATTCACAATGGACCTTCCACTGCTAAGAAGCAGCACAAGAATATCATAGCACTTATTTTCTACAGTGCTTTTAACAATGTATTAACAACAATTATGATTTATTATCATTAAAAGCGTAGAATGACATAGTTCGTGTAAATGAGAACTGACCACCTCCTAGCTCTTTTGGCCTTATAAATATTTTTAGTTTTTACGTCAGGCTGCAGGAAGCTTTGAAAATAAATCTTACTTAGAAGGTGTATTCTGGTAAAAACTTTTTTTGCCATAATATGTCATAACAGACTTTTCATCTCAGTCAGTGGATTTTGCTGATACAAACCCTCAGAGAAGCAGACACAGTTAATAAATTCCTTGGTATATTCATCCACCTTTTAAAAAACTTCCACTGAATAGCAGCAATATAAGCCTTCATTTCATTAAAGAAAAGCCTGCAAAGTACAAAATCTTTATCTATTCCAACTATTATAAAAGTCACACTAGTTGTTTAAAGTTGAAGTTCATTAGCAAGTCTGATGAATTCTTAAATACCCACAAGACTGTGTTTGAAGTATATATCATTGAACCTAGAGACACCTATGAACAAGTCGTCTTACAGGATGGGTATGCGATCTTCCACATTTGCTTGTGCTTGAACCACCAACAGAAGCACTGACTATGCCAGAAAAATGCCATCCATCAAGGTAAGAATGTAGGCTGAGGGGCATGAGGTTTTTTTCCTAGTTTATAGCAAGTCATGTGTGTGATAAAGCAGATGATGCAAGCAAAGCGTGTGCAAAGATTTGCTGTGCCTGGATGCATGGGAAAGGTGGATAGCTGAGGAAATCAAGATTCTCTATTAGGCTGCATAGGAAGAGTCATACTTTGGGAGGAGCATGACAGCTTGAAGCCGTTAGGAACTTTATTGGCCAGTGATGCATGGTTCACTGCTCCCTTGTCTCTTTTCCCACATTTTTTTCCCAGTTTTAGTCCACACTTCTTACTTACACTTGTGTTTTCAATGTCATCACTTCATTTACTTAACAATGAGCTTATAATATATGAACCTTCTTAATATTTCCCCATTTTCCACTAAACTGTATTATTGATATGTTTGTGTTTCAAGCTCTTCCCTAGACAAGTCTCTAATCTGTTTAGATCATTAACTCTATCCAATGAACATGTCTAATTGTTATAAACCTTGTTGAAATGGTTGATTTAGATTAAACACATTTATGCTGGTCTCAGGTTAGACACACAAAAATAAATGGAGCTGCCCTCCTGCTTGATCCCTCACTCAAAAAATGAACTAATAATGTGTACAGTTTTGGATAAACATGTTTTCTTTAATTTGTTGCCTGCCTGACTAAGTTACTACAGGATGGAAATTTTGGTATGGTGCTTTTACCATTGTATCACAGAGATAACAGAGACAAAAGAATAATCACCAAAACAATGTGACCAATAATATAGTCTCATATTAGTTTTCTCTTCTGGAAATTAAAATATGTTTTCTTTCTTATTTTATAATGTGGACTATTTCACTGAGCTGGTTTACAGTATGACTCCAACAGTTATACCATCAGCAAATGTCAGTGCATTTGTAAAAATAGGGAGCTGAAAAAGCAAAGTGAGAGGTGGCAAAAATTTCTTAAACAGATTTTCCAGTGCAGAAAGTATCCAATTAGATTCACTGTCATAGAACATCTTAAGAACTATTCTGAAAGCTATGTTTAAAATCACAGCTCAGATACTGTAAGAAAAATGCAGTAGGCATTTGAGAAAAAATGTTTTAGTTCTACCCTTGTCAAATTCAGGGGTTAGACACACAGAGATTTCTTTACATCAGCTCATTCTGTATCACCCCATCCTAATCTCCCCTCTCTCAGGCTGTTCTCCTCCCATTTCCTTTCAGTATACCTACAAAAAGTAGTATTCAGCTCCAAACTGAGGTGTTTGAGTCTAAGCATTTGCACATAGATGTTTGCACAAAAGCCTAAATTCTCACAAAGTCAAAGAAATCTACTCAGCACATTCATACGATTGAGAGCAACTTTTCAGTTCACCCTAGCTTCGACATAAACACAAGTTTTTAGTAATAGTGAAGATGCAGTAGGCCAATCAACCTAATGTCGACTTGTTGGTCTGGTATCTTGGGGCAAAGCAAGAAGAGGCCCTGTGTGGACACTTTGGGTAATCCAGGGCTTTTCGAAGGGTTCTAGATGTTTAAGTTATAGTAAATGAGCTGAGCTCCCTGTTTCTGTATAAGCATTACAGTACAGACACATTTAGATTTTGAGTATCACTGAGGATGTTGAAAGAGTTAAGACATACTATAAAAGACTGTACTTGCTGTATCTACAAATTTCTATTTGCTGAGTAGCCACATACTTAGACTTCTTAATGAGTTTAACTTCATTAAGATGCAGGGATTGTAAATTTGTGTACAGTTACACTTTTTACCACTGTAGTTTATTGTGTAAATTTTCTGGTTTCTACAGGTTGGAAGGTTTTCTTTTCTTTCTTTCTTTCTTTTTTTTTTTTTTA
>VWZY01009924.1:2721-34255 GCA_013399075.1 Chloroceryle aenea | reverse complement strand
ATTTTTGTAATATATTTATCAAAACATGAATGACTTGATCAGAAACTTGGAGGATCACCTAACTGTAATTGTGGATTTTTTTCTCAGGTATCTTGTTGATAATCAACGATCTGTTGCCTCAGTGTTAGTTACATAAAACTGAAAGACCACACATAGTTTTTTATATTAGTCTAGCAATATATTACATTTGATAGAGATATTAGAAATAACAGTCAAAGCCTCTTCAGGGAAGTAAGCCTACAAGTATAGTCAGGTGTAAATAGCTTTTGTTTAATTGAATAGCAGCTATTCGCCTATTTCTTTGATTCTGAGATTACATACATATTTACTTTTTGGGTTTTTTTATTATTTTTTCTCCAGATCCCAAACTAAATATTATAGTTTATTATGCATCTTTATGATTTCTTTTTTGTTTTATTTGATGTATTTTAACTTTATGTAGTTCACCAAAGTAGTAACAGCAGTAGTAACAAAAATAAAAAAACAAAGGTTTCTAATTGAATGTGGAGGACACAAAAAAAGAAGAATTTTTATATTCAGCCCTATTCTTTTAATACTTTAGTTGAAGCCTTTGACCTGTGTTAAAACAGTTCATACTTCGTGTAGTGTGTCACTGAACAAAAAAAAAAGATGCAGTTAGGGTGTGCCCTGTCTACTAAAGGTTATCAAAGTTATTCTCAGAAATATCAGACATCTATCAAAAATCCTTGGGTTGGCAAATTCATTATGGTTAGAAAAAGTTCTGAATCTGAACCTAAGTATTTCTTTTCCTATTCATACAAGTGACAGTACTGTCAGTGTAATGAAAAACTTTCCAATATGTATTGCTGCTCTTCAGTAATTGTCCTGAAACAGCTGTAATAGAATCTTGTTGATTTTATCTTCTTATTAACAATTTGTCTATTTACATTTGTTTGATTTCTCTTCCCAGGTGCTTGATTTGTCATTTATCATCAATTGCATCTCTGAGTTACTCCTGGCATTTTGGTAATGTTAAAGCAACTCTTTTGTACATATAATAGCTTTGTGTCTCTTGGGTTTGCTTTTTTTTTTTTTTTTAGACCACTGTAAATGGTGAAAAATTACTGGTGTTGAGAACAACAATAATGTCAGAGGTTTCCTTTGACTACCTTCAGACACTGAACATTCTGCATAAAACATTTCTCAGAAAACAAAATGAAGAAACCAGACTGGTCATAACTGCACCTCTCTCTACTCCAGGTTCCATCAGTATGGTGTAAATAGAGTGGATTAGTACTGTAAATAAAAACAAACAAACAAAAAGAATACAGACTTCATGCTAGTCAGTTATTCTCAGAATTATTTATCAATACTGTATCAATCCTTCCTACTTAAGCGCTCTCATGCACAAATTAGTCATTAATGGATGTTTTTTCGTGTGGGTGAAGAGAAAACATGACTTGGAACAAATGAAAGAACTTGTTTTTCAGTAGGATAAACTATTGTTTAGCTATGTGGCTGCCTCATGTAAGGGAAAGACTAGAAGGGAGTGGGACAAAAGAAAATAATACTGAGAAGTCCCCTCAGTTACCAGGAAAATGTTATAAAGAAAATATAATATTTGAAACAAACAGAATACCACAGGGACAAATGAAGGCAGAATTAAGAGGAATAGAAAAGAATTCTTTATCTGTTGAAAATAATTCAGTGGTAAAATTTAACCAAGTTGATTGTGAGAGCTTTGTGAGGACCTGATCACCTTTTAGCTTCCTGATGAAGGAAACGTGTTTGGACACACAAAAAAGCTAAGGTGGAAAGACTCCTGAACTTAGAACCTGACTCTTTATAGAAAAGCAACTATTATTGCATCAATGTGTTGCATGTTGTACACAAGGGAAGAGTAACATAAATGACGCCTTCTAGCATATATAGTCTAACTATACAGGGAACATCATTAGTCTGAGATGCAATTAAATCTGTTCTCTTTTTGTTTGTTGCTTGGTGTTTCTTTGCCTCTCTAAATTTGTGCATTCATATACTGGTATTATTACAAAGATGATTAAAGAAAAATTAGAGAAGCATACATTTACCTCTTTAGCTAATGACTCTTTCTCTGAGAAAAGGGCCTAATGACCAAAATTAATTTTTCTCTGTCTCCTTTGTGCATTTATTGTATTAAATAATAATTATTATTGCTGTTATTATTATTGTTATTTTCTTGTAGTTCCTTTACTTTTTCCCAGCCAATAGAGTTGTAGTTTGGAGATAAAATAATGGAAAAGGAAAAAACTTAAATAGGTAAATGATCTCTTCAATCATTTTAATGTGTGAATTTAGTAAATGAGAGAATTTATTTGTGTTCCAAAATTTTCTTGCATTTTTTTCAAAGCTAATATTTTAACACTGTTGCCAGGAAGAAAAAAAAAAAATTACAAACACAAGCTGCTGTTATGAAAACATCACTCTTCTAATTCCAGGCTCGTGTTTAGTGTCCCCTTGGGTGCCATTCTCTCAGCATCACTGGTTTCTCTTCTGTTCTTACAATTTTTGTTGATCATGTGTGCATGCCCTCTACCATTTGCACTCAGTAGGTCAAGGAAATAAGCAGCACTGGTAAATAGTTTTCTTGACATACATACCACTAAACTTTGAGTTAGATAAATAAAGAAAAAAAATCCATACATGGTTAAACTTACAGATATTATCATTCTACCAGTACTCATCATTTATATTTATATAATATATAGGTAAAAAATATTAGGAAAAGAAAATTATATAAAGTTTGGATGACATGCTACCACTACAGATAATTTTGTTAACAATTCATATTCAAGTAAAAAAGATAATTACCAAAACTCAAAACAAGGCTGGAGAGGGAGGAAGGAGAAGAGAAATGCTGATTCTAGTCATGCCATACTGTTAGCCAAGGTTTATTGGTTAACCATCACACATTAGTTCCAACATGCATTTTACACAAGCATGTAAACATCAGTTGAGGCAGATGTGCATTAAACATCCACAATTACTGGAACTACCTACCTGAAAATTAAAAGAATAAAATCCTATTACTTCACTGAAACAGTACCAAACTATTTTTATAGAAAAGATTATACAGAATAATTAAGAACTTATTTCTCCCATTTGTGTTCAAGGCCTGAAAATTGAAAAAGTTATCAAATGTTTATAAAAGACTGTTGCCGATAAGAAAAAAATAAGTTGACTTAAGATCCTCTGAAGTCATGTTGAATTGCTGCTTTCAAGAGCTTTTTGTATTAATGTCCATCAAATAGCATAATAATTTATCTCTGATTTACCAAATGAATTACTGAATAGGTAGGACTCCATGAAGTAGCAATTTCACAGTAATAACAGTAGCAACCTCAGGCTAAGAATCAGGAAGAGCTTATAGTTTCACAGTGGAAGCTTTAAAAACTCCAGAGTAAACTTTATTGTCCAAGTCCTACTGAAAAGAATATCTAGCAGGAATCAAAAATGTTTCATGCAGAAAATATTAGCTCTGAGCTAGAGTAATGAAACAGTAGCATTTTCCTTTAATTTAGTCGAATCTAAGATTTTGGTTTATAAAATGTCAATCAGATCACTGCACACAGTACTAACTTCAATGAAAATACTAGATCTTGCTAACACCTACATACATACGTATCCCATTATTCCTGACTTCTCTGTCAGTTACTGCTGGTTTTAACTGTGATAGCTTATATAATTTATTCCTGAACTACTTCCAAACAACTATATCAATGCTATATTTTTTTGCAAAGAATTTAATATGTAGGCAGTATAAAGTTATAATGCTAAAATTATGTTTGTAATACATCTCAGCTATGTAATTTCAGAGATTATGTCAATGGAAAAGTAAAATTTCTGCTACTTTTTTAACCTGTGATACATACAAGCCATGGTAAATCTGATATTTTCATTAAAAACCCTAGAGAAATGAAGTCTATTCCTGCTGTGCATATGCTAATGCTTGCCATAGGGCCAGTCTTCAAAGATTCAGAGTGAAAATGAAGATGAACCTGAAGGTCATGTGAATTTTAAGATGAAGATGGGGACAAGAAGCAAGCCTGCAATTTATAATGGAATGTTTGGATGTAACTGCTGAACAATTGTACCTTCCCGAGTATTGAGACGCCAGCTTCTAGACTCTATGGAAAGATGACCCTGGGGAGAAGTTACCACTTGACCATGAGGATAAGGTAGATGAAGAGACAAGCTTGTGAGGACATAACAGCAATAGGACTCCTTCACAAAGGGAAACAAACCAGTACCTAAGGCTGACCACAACAAATGGAAAGGGCAGCAATTGGAGTAGTAGGGGACACACTCAGCAAAACTATGAGTTTCCCACTGATGGTCTGAAGATCTTGAGACAAGGTGAGGAAAACAAATAGGTTCAGCATTCATGCAAGAAGTCCAGTCAACAGGTCAGTACACTAGGAGATAGGAAAAGAGAAAGAACTGGCAACTGAACAGTTTATCACATAGATCAGGCAAGACCTGGGAGACTGAGGTCTCTCACTATTGCAGCTGCAGGCAGAGATACCAGATAATAATGATGAAGGAAGGTTAAGGCCTGTTGGTGAACACTGCATTCTGACAAATCTAATGAAAATATTCTAAATCTGGGGATTAAAATTTCAGTCACAGAGTTCTTTCTGTCATTAACATGTTTTGTGATCGTGTCCAGTTTGGCAGAACAATTAACAGTTTTCCATAAATTTGCCTTCAATTACTTCATGATGAAGATCTGTATTAGCTCTCAACACACATTCATTCAAATCTACACAAATGTATTCACAAAAAATTAATAAAGAAGCATCTAACAGTAAATATAACAAGAGTTTTTACTTTATAGGGAGTTTCAAGTACCTTTTGCCCGGTACCAGTAAGTACTGAAACATTTTGTACAGGAAACTAATAGACATTTTGCAGCATCTCTGTTATTAGCTTAATGATTTCTTGTACACAGAGAGTCATATATAATCATTCACTTAACAGAAATCTTGGTGTAACACTGAATTTACTTTTCAAGTAATAATTTTCAAGNTATAGTAAATAAGACAATCAAGATGTCCATTTAGATGACAGTTTATATGAAATCATAACATAGGCAACCAAAAAATTGTGTAACTTAAATCCCTTAGAAATGAGGTGTCTAGATATAATTAGTCATACACAATCCATATGAAGACAATGAAGATAACTTCGGTGGGTAATTTATCCTTTCCCGTAGCAGCACTACAAAAGAGATGGACTTCTTCTTTTTTTCACTTCCTCTTTTATTCCTTTACTAGAAGGAAATAATTTAGTCTAGATATAAATTGGAGGTTTCTGAAGATAGATAAGATGTGTTTCTCCTTGATACATACACCATGTACCGTTTATATTCCTAACCAAAAGTAAACTCTCAAGCCAATATCGGTCACTGTTTACTTGTTTTTCTTCTAAGTACAAATTTATTTATTTTTTTTTAAAAACGCAGAATATTATTGATAACCTATCATTGATTAAAAGGAGACATAAGGAAATTTGTATTTTTCTTTGTGTTTAGTTTTTTAAAATATTACATTTGAGCTTGTCACCCTTAATCCTTCCATAATTGAAACAAGTACTTTTATTATGCTTTATTTATCATAATTTTAGATGTTAATAGTAGGATGAGTTGAGTAGTGCCTGACATGATACATTTGAGGGTCCTGAGGAAACTGGCAGACCAAGCTGCTAAGCGGCTAAATTCCAGAAAATTTTACATGTTAATTTCAGTTTGATCACAAACATGCTTTACTTTGGAAAGGCAAAATTATTTAAATTATTAACTGATTCCCCTCTAAAAATGGGAATTAGCATGATATGTATCTACACTAGGATATGTCTCAGTGCTTTTTCTAAGAGTTCAAAACAATTTGTAAAACTCAATCTCCTTAAGTTTTGCATGTTGAACACAAAAGCTAAATAAAAGGTCTAATACTGATAGTAATTTGATGGAAATGCAACACAATCCAAAGGCACTGAATAACATGAAAAAATATGTTTTGCATGAAACATTAAAAAAAAATATTTCCAATTAAAGTATCTCAAGTAATACATGTTACTAGATGCAAGAAAGTTATTAGATGCAAGAATGAAAAAATATAAAGTCATACAATAATTAGCTTTGATGCACAGTAAGTTCTTTAAGAGCAATCATTGTTATTAGAATTGGATTTTGTATAAAGAAGATGATTTCTTAGAATTTTTGAACATTTGAACAGGCTTCAGCACAGAGGCCTGATAGTTTTATTCTAGTTCGAATAAAAAAAAAAAACCAACCCAATGAAACAACAACAACCACAAACAACAAACAAATCAAACAAAACCAAACCACAACAAAAAAAAACACAATAACAACAACAAAACAAAATGTAGGACTGAATTCCACCTACTTCAAGATTCCAAATCAAAAGGCCACATGTTATGATAACAGAACATCAAGACATAATTCACATGGAAAACTACCATTGGATCAAGATTACAGTAGCCACCTATTAGCGTTGTACTCAGTGCTTGATATCCTGGAGACTTGCATCTGATAAATGAATCACAGTCACTGAATTAGTTCATGGACTGTCCTGTTATGGTGGGTACTGTTTAATTGCTAGTAAGTTTAATCAGGTATTGGGAGATGAAGACACACTACAGGAGAGTTTTCAGACATACAGACAAGTTCTATGCCCTGCTGTTTGTTTTTAGATGTCTGGTTCCATTAAATTTGGTATCTCCTTATGTGGTCAAGGTCTCCCTTTCCTGCAAATAATCCAACTGCTAACTCCACATCTCAGTCCTGTATGTTTTACAGAAGACAGTGTTAACTTTGCAGAATCAAGAGCCTAAATGAGACCAGTCCAAATACAGACTTCAGCTAACAGCATTATATGTTGTAAATATTTATCCTGCTATATAAAATAGAAAGCAAACTTAATGTCCTTGTAAATGGTGTCTAATTTGGAGGAAAAAGCATACTTCAAAGGCAGGATTGCTCTGAAGGATCATGTGGATTATTACTGAATTGCTGCTGATATATTTCCACAAGGACTTCTTCAAAGGAGAAAAAAAGAATAATTGATCATCAGCCTCATAGTGGCATCTATTTGAAACTGCTGTGAAGAAACTCCAAAATGTATTAAAAAAAAAACAAAACAAACAAACAAACAAACAAACAAAAAAAACGAAAACCAAACAAAAACAACAACAAAAACAGACAAAAACCCCAACCCACCTTATTTCAGGATTTGTAAAAAAAACACATGCAAGATTCTTGATGTAGAAAATTGTGCCTTAATTTATTCTGGAGGTTTTTTCTTACATTTGTTACAGGAAAGATAATCAGTATACAGGTTTCCTTTTATTTCTTCATTTGAGTATTGATCACACCGCACTTTGAATCTTCTACCACTTTGCTCTTTGATGTCCTGTTAACATTTTCTCTGCCTGATGGTTTTACTGTAAGTTTTCAAGTACAATATATCCTTTATGTTTTTCTTTTCATATCACAGACTGGTGTGGTACATGTACAACAGCTTTATAAACAAGAAGGTTATGAATATTAGATATTGTGGTAGCTACATGCAGCATAACATTAGATATTAAAATTATTGTCCCAGAGGTGCATGATATAAGCTTATGATCTCACAAAAGGCACTTGATGAGTATACACACCCTTTTGAGTATTTTCCATACATGGTAAAGGAAAATGTGAAAAATAAGAAAAAAAGGCCCACTGAGCATATGACCTTAATCTACTTGAGCTGATTTGATCAAGAGCTCTTATTAAGCTACTGCAGCTTAGATTTCTCAGAATTTCTGTTTTAAATCTCAATTCATTTTCAGAAATAAAAATAAATTAATTCAAATAGATTCAGTCACAAGAATATTATAAAATTTATAAGACTGAGGGAAAGGCAAGAACTGATGGGCTATGACCAAATTTCTTAGATTACAACGAGTTTTTGAAGACAAGACTGTAGCAAAGAAATCATTGTTGTACTGCTTTCTCAGTGCAACTGCTGATCTTTATGTGTGGTCAGTGTAGATGAAATTCACTCCAGTGATCATCCATTTTCTAAACAGTGACACAAAAGTCAATATGCTTATTGACATAGAGGGGGAAGGCTGCATACATTTTTAAGCACATGCTGAAAATTGACAATTAAACTTTTTCATTCCATATGGTTTAATAAATGCTCTGAACATAGTGGTATAGAAAAAATATGGTAAAAATTCATTGGAGCCAGCTGCATAACATGTATAACAAAATGATATATTTTTCAAATTAATTTGTTGAGCTGTGCAATAGCAGCTTTTACTGCTCATACCATGCCTTATGCAATTGTACATATCATGGATGCCAATACTAGAATATGTTTCGTTGAGTATTTAAAAAAAAAAATTGCCTGGTCAGGTATTCTATAAGACATTTTGTCACCTGAGTCCAATCAGGTGAGATTTACAAGCTGAAGTTCCAGAAAGAGAAGGCAGGAAAACGTCACCTAATTTCCTGTGCTTAGGATGGTACTCAGCTTATTAAAAGTAGACATCCACCATATAAACAATGTGGACATCTATACAGATCTATTTATTCAGAAATCTCTCTGTGTTAGAGATTGTAAGGTTAAGATATAAAATGCTTCCCTCCACATATGAAAAGGAGTTCAGAAGAGTCACAGGCAGGAGAATCAGCATAATCTAATCAGAAAAGGGAACAGCCCATCCCAGGTACTCTCATAGCTGTCACAGGAAAACCATGACTGCCATGGTTTGAGTATGAAACTCATTAATATAAATCAACAGGAGCACCTCTCCAGATCACCTTTCAGACTAAGGAGTGTTACTGCCCAGAATATGAAACTCATGGGATGTAGGAGAATGTTATCTTTGGATTGCATGAGACTTATTGTACTATCTTTAGGGGAGGTAAAGGCAGAGATCAAGATGGTTTGAGGGAAGACTAAACATGGGAATAGAGGGACAAAGAAATAAAAGTGGACACCTGCATGTAAACATGCTGATGGTTAATATTCTACTCTGGTCGTGTCCTGTGCCTAGTTTCCAGAGATTGTTCTGCCTTCTTATTAAATTCCATTTTCCTCGTGAGGGGACTGTCTATTCTGTGTTTGTGTGTGTATGGAGGTCAAAGTGCCAGTAACTAGGACCAGTTCATGGGTCACAGAGGGTAAGGTGATTTCCAGGGCTGGTAGCTAGAGCAAGTGAGGTTATGTAAGTCGGTGTGTGATCACTAGTGAATATCATGCTGACTAGCCAGCAAGCAAAATAAATGTCTTGGAAATGACAGACTAAAGTGGTCATAGGTTTGGGCCAGATACATGTGTATCTCTGAGTGAGATGGATGGAGAACTAGGCTATTGGAGGGTCTTGGATATTCAGATCGACTTCCAGAGGGACTGTAGGACTGAGAAACTTATTTGAATGTGTGTGTCTGTGTGTGAGGCAACTGGGCAGGGCCATCTACTGGATAGACTTATTGTCCAAGGTCAGCTATTCCCTTTATTTATGTATTTACATATGCATATATTTCCCACTAATGGACATTCATCCTGATTGGTCAGAGTGGGGAATAGGATGTTTGTCAATGTTGCTTGTGTTTTCTTGAGTGCTGAATATTTCTGTGTAAAATGATCTTCATTCTGATGGGTGGTGTTCCTCAGGGATCAGTACTAGGACTGTTTAACATCTTTGTTGGTGACATAGAGTGCACCCTCAGAAAGTTTGTAGATGACACCAAGCTGTGTGGTGCAATTGATATGCTGGGAGGAAGGGATGCCATCCAGAGGGACCTTGACAGGCTTGAG
The DNA here is from genome assembly GCA_013399075.1 of Chloroceryle aenea. Lineage (NCBI taxonomy): Eukaryota > Metazoa > Chordata > Aves > Coraciiformes > Cerylidae > Chloroceryle > Chloroceryle aenea. Next base: position 24,428 of record VWZY01009924.1, on the reverse strand, counting down.
AGCTGGACCCGTGACAATGTCATGAAGATGAACAAAGTCAAGTGCAAGGTCCTGCACTTGAGAGAGGGCAATTGCAAACACAAATACAGGCTGAGCAGAGTCTGGATTGAGAGACATCCTGAGGAGAAAGACTTGGGGGTGCTGGTTGATGAAAAGCTCAACCTGAGCAAACAGTATGCAAGTGCATTCCAGAAAGCCAACCATATCCTGGGCTGCATCAAAGGAAGTGTGGCCAGCAGACTGTGAGAGGTTGTTTCTCTCGCTTTACTCCACTCTCATGAGATTCCATCCAGAGTACTAGATCCAGCTCTGGAGCCCCCAGCACAAGAATGACATGGACCTGTTGGAGCATGTCCAGAGGACCCAAAAGATAATCATAAGGCTTAAGCACCTCTCCTACAAGGACAGGCTGAGATAGTTGGGGTTGTTTAGCCTGAAGAAGAGAAGGCTCCAGGGAGACCTTATTGCAGCCTTCCAGTATCTGAAAGGGGCCTACTAGAAAGATGGGGAGGGACTTCTTACAAAAGTTTGTACTGATAGGATGAGGGACAATGGCATCAAAATGGAAGATCGTATAGTTAGATTAGAAATTAGGAAGAAGTTCTTCTCCCTGAGGGTGGTGAGACACTGGAACAGGTTGGCCAGGGAAGATATGGATGCTCCATATTTGTTCAAGACAAGGCTGGAAAGGCCTTTGAACAACCTGGCCTAGTGGAAGATGTCCCTGCCCATGGCAGGGTGATTGGAACAAGATGGTCTTCCAACCCAAACTGTTTTATGATTCTACATTTCTGCGTTCATAGGCAGCTTTGTATGTATACATGTGCTTGTAATACATGCTGGTTGGAAATATATGCTCAGACTTGATGCTGCTTGGATGTGGAGATGTTGAATTGTGGCAGACAATCCTCTATTGGGCTGAAGGATTTGGCAACTGTTGACAAAAGAAAATGTAGAAAACTGTAGCATAAATTTCCATCTCTCCTACCCTCTGTAGGTGATACATTTCTGAAGTGTGATGCATCTTATCCTAACATAGATACCTCTAACACTTCAGGTGTACTATATTCTGGACATTGCTATTTCTTCCTTTTGAGGATTAAGATATCCTATAAAAATTGCTCTACTTGAGGTACTAATTTAAAACAGCTAATAATGGCGAACCACTATTCCTGAGACTCATGCTTAAATGTTTACCACTGAGTGTTCAGGTGACAAACACTGTTGTTTCAGGTATTTAATGATATGACTAATCATCTTTTTTATTATTATTTAATATAGTCTAAAATGCAGAAAACATACCCTACTATAATATTACTTTCTTCAGATAGAGAATTCTAGATTCTGGTTTGTGTTCTTTAAAGTTTGGGGAATCCTGTGTCACTACATGTGCATTAAGTTCAATTACTGTCTTGTTTTGTTACCAGCATTTCCTGTATTTGTTAACTATATCATTACCTTGGATCACCAGATACTAGTTTCTGTCTTGTTATTTCTTCCATTTCTGCCTACCACGGCAGTTCTAGCTTTGGAAAGCTTATTCAAAAGGACAGTAACTTTGTTATTAATGTCAGACCCTGGTATATGAAAAACAAAGAAGTTTTTATAGCGACAGAAAGCATTGCTCTTTAACCTGAGGGTGAACTAATTTCTAATTTTTCTGTCTGTAAGACAAGTCTTCTCAACAAACTGATTATTCGAATTTTTTAACATGGGAAAAGCAATGTATTTGCCTAAACTTTTTCATTAGAAACAGCTGAGCTTGAGACATCAAGAACTGCAATAAAAGTATTCAACCTAAGTCCTGAATATCTGACATGCTTGTAAGCACTTGAACACAGAGTTCTATAATGGAAAGTGTTAGGCAGCCTTAACTATAGATTTTGCTGCCAGTTTTGGTCATCATGCTTTCTTCAGTGAAAAGGAAGGATATAGAGAAAGATTTCAAAAAAACTGTGGGGATCTTTGCTCATGTGAAAAGCAAAGAATTAAGAGTACAGACAGGAAATACAAATAATGCATGTTGCACTTGGAAAAGAACATAAACCAAGATGACAAACTATTGCTCAAATTGCTATTTTTCACATTTTCTAGCTTGTCATGTGCCCTTTAATTCTCTGGCATCTGATATCTGATGATACAAAAAAGAAAAATATTGGCCAGAAAAATATTCTGAAGTGTGATGTGTTACTTTGTGCTAGTGTTAAATATGGAAAGTATTTTGTAAAGTTGAAAAAAAAGTGTTTGATTGGAATTAGAGTAGAATTCTATTCAGCATGCCAGAAAATCGAACAAAGATATTTAGATAAGTAATTCAATTCCAAAGTTGCCTGAAAAATATCAAACCTGTGTTTGCAAGGTGCCCAAACTGTTAATGAACAAGGAAGTTCAGCAAAAATCATGTTGATACTGCCATGAGAGCAACAAGCCAATTTCCAATATGTTGTCTATATAAAAAACACTGATTATTTAATCAATAAGAAGTAATGTTCTGTTTCTGGAAGGTTTCTGAAATATTTTTGAATCAACAGATATAAAGGAATATTTGAGAGTATTTACATCTTTTCTGAACTGTCAGTAGTGAAAAACTGACTGCAAGGGAGAGACAAAACAGTAAATATGAAATGACAATAGCCATACTATTGAGTCTGTGTGATGTTTGATTCAGAGTTGTTCTTTATCTTCTGTTTTTTGCAACCACTATTTGGCAGTTCTGAGCCACCTCTGCTTGCTAGACTCAGCTAAAATAATAGTTAAATTGTGTCCTTCGGCCATAAATTGCATAAAGTGGTAAGAGAGAAAAAGACCTTTCTTAATCCTCATCTGTGAATCTATTCTAAAGGGTATGTAGCAAATGCATGTGCTTCAAAATCCTTCCATGCTTTGGAGATGGGAGTGGAAAGGACGTAGCAAAGTGTACATTTTTTTCAGTTGCATCAGCAAACTGTATAATAAAGAAGTGTAATAAAATTCTTTCCCAAAACAACATAAATTGCTTCTTTCACTCCTAGAGAGTCAAGGCATCAAGAGCAAGGCCATCTTCTCCAGCTGCTCCAACCTGGGACTTCTCCCTGTCTAGGAGCCCAGTCGGATACTCAGTGAACCAGGCCTTTCCCAGGCTGAGAGACATGGCTAACACTTTCCCATTTGCCTGTTCAGGCAGCAGCAAAGCTGAGCACATATCCCAGAGCCACAGACACTGAAAGAGAAGGCACACACAAAGGACACCAAGTCATGGCCTCGTCACGGACGAGGTGCTAGCAGACACAGGCACAGGACAGTCATATCTCCTCCTTCTCTTGGGCTGGCAGAGGCATAAGGTCACTAGTGCAGCACACATACCACACTCTCCAGGTCGTCAAACACATTTGTGGATCCCAAAAACCTTTATAGCCGTTCTGCCCACCCAACCCCCCTGCCTGGATCGTAGTTCCCATTTACTCACCTCATGCATCTCTGACTTGCTTGCTGGTCCCTTTGGGTGCTCACTGCAAACACACAGCCCTTGCACATTTGTCCCACTGGCATCCCACGCTAGTGAGTCTTCCCACGTACCAGCACAGATCCTCTGCCCACTTGATACATGTTCCCGAGCCTGAGGCCCTCTACTCAATATCTGGTTGAGCTTGGAGTTTGCCAGAGAATACACAGGGACACCTCATACACACACACTTTGGGGAAGGCGCAGACACTCAATCTCCATCAGCTGGCACAAGGTACAGGGGCTACAACCTGCAGTCGTGCTCCAGCTGCCAGCATTGATCCCATCACTTGCCTTACTCACCTTAGTGCCCTCAGTAGTTGATCTTGGGCACACACACCATTGCCATCCCAGTGGTTGGGAGTTAAAGACTGCCACTTGATCCAGGACCCTCACTCACTACAGTAGCTCACCTCACAGGCCAGGAGCACCCATCCCCTTGTTCTCCAGTTGCTGACACCATTTTCACTCACACACACAGAGGTGTCTCCAGAAGCTGGAACTTAATCCTTGCAGTGTGCACACACACTCTCACACAGAGACATAATTAAGAAAAGATGTAAGAAGACAGGACAGACTGTGGTGATCAGGCACAGGGCTCAGACAAACAAGCCAACTGACCATGACTGTTTTAAACCCTTTTCTGTCTATTCCTTTTGTTCCTTTCTGCTTCCCTTTCCACTGCATGTTGTATTATCAGTTCACACAATCCCACCAGCCCCTTCCAACATCCCTAACTTTCAGGTTTGCATCCTCATCTGTTGCAAAGTCCTGAATTGCCTGCAGTTTCATGATAGCCCATCAATTAGTGTGACTGATCACATTTGTTCCTGGTTATTTTGGTGATGCTTATTTATCAGGTTAGGGAAGGGAAGGTTGTTTGCTTTCCTTTCCTTATCTTTCCAGCTTAAAATATGAACATTACTACACTGCACATTACCAATTAGTGTGGCTGAGAATGTTTGTTCTTATAATGACCTCCCTCACCATTTATTGGTCAGGTTTATCGCTGCATGCTCTGGTTTATGACTCCTTTGACACGATATCCTTGAAGTACTCTTTTTCCACTTACAGAGAGCAGTGAGAAAACTTGTGGGATTTCCTTTCTATTCTTTTTTCTTCCATTGTCATCATGATAAAATCCACCTTTCTACACTAATTTCTACTAAGTGCAAGATAGTGGCTTAACATCACATCAAAGTAACATTTCTTCAATACCTTGTTAAAAAGCAAACACATTAAATAAGCTTTGAACTAGCGATAAAATACAAGTCAGACAGAAGTTCAAGGAGTTTCCTTATTTGTTTGTTTTGTTAAAATTTCCAAATCTTTTTCTTTTGATAGAAAACAATTCACTAAAAATTACACTCATCCATAAGGCAGAAAAATATGTAAGACTAAGACAGCTAATTGTTTTTCCAGGGATATCATGCTTTTCTTGAAATCCACAAACATTTGAAAGGTTATGACTAGGTGGACTGTATTTGCTAAATGTGACCCCATGGAGTACATTCTCTTCTCAGCATGCATGGATTTTCACATCTAGCTTCCATTAAAGTTCACTTAAGAAAGTGAGGAAATAACACACTATTTTTCATCAGTGACTATTTCTGTGGCATTTATGGGTGTAGATTAGACATGAAGCATTTAAATATTTTTTTCTGAAACTCTAATAACTAGGTGTTAACCACTGGAAGCATCATATAAATGTTTTAAAAGCAGAGAACAGCTGTTCATGCTGTCACACCAAAGTTCTTAGCATTGCAACTACTCTCTGCGTAACAATGCTGTACATCTCTTTTTCTTTGCTTTCAGAGACAGGGGTTATCTTTCTTCCCAATTTTTTGTTGCTTAGTTGCTTCGATGTTGCACTCTATTTTAATGTGTTTATTTCAGTATGTACAGTATAATTTCCATATGTCTCTGCTTTTGATGGCAACATGAGTCACGGATAATGATAGGTGAAGGAATAGTCCTTTGAAAGTACCCTCCTTTTTTTAAAACTGTGTGTGGAAGAGTTAAATCTAGATATTATATTTTTAAAGCCATTTATCAAAATAAGGGCAATAAATTCAACCATTTTACAACTATATGTAGCTTATAGAATATGTGTGAAGAGACAGAATATTGTAAGGATATTTTGATATACATCTTTGAATACCAGGCGACAGAGGATAAACAGATCATTTTATTCAGTTATGAAGTCAGACATTTTATTAGGCAGATTTATAGGAAGATGTAATGTTGTCTGTTAGACCAAGTCATTCAATAGTAGAAACCAGAAAGTTCTCATGCACAAAAGCACTGCTTCAGGTATATATCCATAGCTGTGTTATACATTTATAAAACCTGTAGGAAGGTAGCTCTGCTTTTTCCAGGTATACTATCTAGTATAATAAATATATTACCTCTCCCCAAAAGTCTGACTTATCTGTTATCCTTAGGCAATTACATAAAGAGCAAAACACAACTAACTCATTTTAGCACGTTTTCTGGAATTGCAAAACTTAAACTTTACAATTAATTTAATATTTCTACAGCAATAAATTAAAGGATGATTTCTCTATGAACTGTACTGTGAAAGAGTATTTTCATTACACTATATGTTAATAGGATCTGATGTCTGCAAGTATATGGAGATACATTTAAATACTGAATGAAGTTTTATTTATTGGGTTGTTATTTTCTTTTCATTTAATATTGCCCTCTTTTAATTTTACTATGAGCAAAGAATTGCTATAACTATTCCAATACAAGGAAAGTATTTACATTCAGTTTACCACAGATACTTAACACAACATTAAATATCACCACAAACATTAAATATCACCACATTGTACAGAATTGAAAGAGACTGAAATGACTGTATTTTCACTAACAAAATGCAAACTGTGTTTAAAGTAAATTTGATATTGTCTATTCTCCATTGTTTGAAGTATAGCCACAGAATGAAATCGGACTGCAAATACTGAAACTGGTGAACACAATGTAAATATGAGTCTAGTGTAACTGTTTCTGATTTGACGTTTTTAATCCTACTTAAATACAACCTGGACAAAGCAAAATTGCTCAAATGTCTCCAAACTGCATCCTTCAAGAAGTGATCATTATGTTGGCACAAGGATGAGCCCAGTATAGCATTAATACTGTGCTGCTCTCAAGATAATAGCTGTAAGTACAGGGGACCACAATGCAACAACTTGTACTGTGCTATTCAGGCTTCAGATAAAGTTGCATGGAGATTATTTTGGTCCAGCAGGATTTAATATCTTGGCCCCTATCCAATGCAAAAGAACTAAAAGGCCTTCCAGGACCAAGTGTAACCAGAAAATGCAGCACTAGCTGCATTTTTATAGCCCTGCAATTAAGCTAATATAGTTATTATGAGCTAATAATTAAGCTCAATATCTTTATTTCTGTGAAACAAATGCACATCTCACAAATAATTTAGATATTATTATAGTAAGCTTAATATAAAGAGTGGAAGCATGTATCCAGGTAGAAATTATTATTAATAATAACAACAGAAAAGATACCAAAAATTAAACTCTGAAAGTATAATAATAATAAAAAAATTTAAATAGCTACTATTTTGTAATGCATAGAAATTTGACATCATCTTTCACGAGTTTCATGGTTTAGGAGTTGTGAATTGAAGCTTCTCCTGAGTAATTTTTATGTGCTTGTATCCAACATGACATGTGACTTTGAGGAGACTCCCAGCAGACTTAAAATAAACAAGTGAGAGTTCAGGTAGTTAATAAGTCTGTCCTTCAGGTAGTACCACCAATTTCCCCTTGAATATAAAATGGCCACTCTGTTTGTTTTATAGGAATCTATATTCAGAGCTTTTAATAGGTTGAAATTGTCATGTCTGAGTCCTGAAGTTAGGTCATATAAAGGGAAATTGGAGGTTCATTCGTTACTTCCACCCATAAAACAGTAAGAATAGACTGTTCTCCTCTGAACCAAATGTCTTACAATACAAGAAAGGCATAAATTCATTTTTCTCCATTTTTAGATGGACTACATAGAATATGCAGTGATGAGCAAAAGAAAATGGCAAACATTTTGAATCTCCTATAAGAATGAATTTTAGCATATCCTAGTGCATGTGGAAACAACTCTTGAAGTGTATCTGGCCATTTTTTAGTAAAGCCTACCTACGAAAGCCTAAGCAGAGAAATCTTCATTGATTCTACCTTGCTAAAATTAATAGCTTCCTAATTATATATTTACCCAATCTGTGTTGTATTGTAAAAGCATTCATTACCTTTGTTAGTAATGGATCATCATGGATTTGGGGCAAATCCTCAACTTAATTATCTTTAAAATGCTTGTTGCATTGAAGATACATTAAAATAATATTACAGCTACAATATGTTATGATGTATAGTACAAGTTTATGTAATTATGAACGTTGAGCATTCAAAGAAACATTAAAAAGTTTCAAACAAAACAAAACAATCTTCTCTCCCAATAAACAAAATTGTTTTGAAAAAATAGAAATATGGGGGCTGGGGTGTTGTTGATGGGATACCTTACAATCACAGGTGGCTAATTCATGTATGAGAGACATCATTTAGTTTAAATCTCTTACTGATGTTCTAGGTGTTATTTTGACAGTACAGTTGCAATTATCACTAAATTCCAAGTGATGTCTTCTCTACATTTCATTGTTTTTCTTTTATCAGTAGTTAAATACAGTACTTTTTAAACGGGACTAAGGAAACAAGAAGGTTTTATATAAGTACAGAGGAGACAAGAAGAATATTGGGAAGAATGTGGATCCATTACTCAACAAAATGGGGAACCTGGTTACAACAGGACATGAAAATGTCTGATGTATTGAATGCCTTCTTTGCATCAATCTTTACCAGCGAGCCTGGCCTTTGGGATTCTCAGATGCCTGCAGTCAGGGGCAAATACTGGAGCAAGGAAGATGTATTGCTGGTGGAAGAGATTCAAGTCAGGGAATACTTAAGCATCCTGGGCATACATAAGTCCATGGGTTCTCATGGTCCACACAAACCCAACGCAGATGCAACTACAACTGTTAAGGGAGATGAACTGGCAGACAACACTGTGAGTCTATTCTCAACAATCTTGGATCAATCATGGTAACTGGAAGAAGTGACTGAAGACTGTAGGGAAAAACAATGTGACTCCTATCTTCAAAAAGTGCAAGGATGAGGACCCAGGGAACTACAGAACAGTCATTCTCACATCAGTCCCTAGACAGATGGTAGAGCAGCTAATCCTGGAATCCATTAAGGACAAGAAAATCATCAGGAGTAGTCAGCATGGCTTCACCAAAGGGAAGTCACACTTGACCAACTTCATAAATTCCTGTGATAGAATGATTGGCCTGGCATATGAGGTAAGAGCAGTAAATATAACTGGACTTCAGTTATATTGACACTGTCTCCTGTAAGATCTTCATACAGAAGGTGTTTTTGTACAGGCTGGATGAGCATACAGTGTGCTGCACTGAAAACAAGCCTAATGATGAGACCCAGGTGGTGGTAATCAGTAGAAAAAAGTCTAGTTGGAGGCTTGGAACTAGTGGTGTACTCCAGGGGTCAATATGGCATCCAGTCCTGTTCAATCATGTCATTAAATACCTGGATAAGGGGGTAGAGTGTATCCTTAGCAGGTTTGTAGATGAGCCCAAACTGGAAGGAGTAGCTGCTACAGCAGAGGGTTGTGCTGCCATCCAGATGGACCTTGGAGGCTGGTGAAATGGAACAAAAGCCTCATGAACATGAACTCCTCCATCAACAAAAAAGAGCAGAATCCTGCACATGGGGAAGAACAACTCCATGTGCTATTATATGCTGGGGCCACCTGTCTGGAAAGGAGCTTGTCAGGAAAGCTAAGCCCGGGGTTCCTGCTGGACACTAGATTGGAATGTATCGATACATTCTAGAAATTCTACCTAGGGTGGGGATGAAGAACCTGTTGAAAGCTTATGGGTAAGAATTAAGGGACAGGCTAATAAGGGTGACACTTTTGTGATCTGTGGCGCCGTCTAGTTGGAGGTCTGTAGCTAGCAGTGTTCCCCAGGTGTCAGTACTTGGTCCAGTCTTGTTCAACATACTCATCAAAGACCTGAATGAAGGGATGGAGTGTACCTTCCGCACATTTACTGATCATACTAAACTGTGAGGAGTTGCTGACACACCAGAAGACTGCGCTGACATTCAGTGAGACCTGGACAGGCTGCAGAGTTGGGTGGTGGAAAACCTAACAAAGTTCAGCAAAAGCAAAAATGGGGAGGAGTAACCCTATGCACCAATACATATTCTATGAAATTCAAGAGATAAGTAAAAGTAGCATGTAGAATCATAAAATCATGGAATGGTTTGGGTTGGAAGAGACGTTAAAGATAATCTAGTTCCTACTACCCTGCCATGGGCAAGGACACTTTCCACTAGATCAGGTTGCTCAAAGCCTTGAATACTTCCAGGGATGGATCATCCATAGCCTTTCTGAGCAACCTATTCCAATGATTCACTACCCTCAAAATAAATAATTTCTTCCTTCTATCTAATCTAAACCTACCCTCTTTCAGTCTGAAACTATTACCCCTTGTCCTATCACTACAAACCCTGATAAAGAGCCCCTCCCCATCTTTTATGAAGTCCCCCTTTAAGTACTGGAAAGCCATAAGAAAGTCTCCCCAAAGCCTTCCCTTCTCCACACTAAACAACACCAACTATCTCAGCCTGTTTTCATAGAAGAGGTGTTCCTACCCCCTAATTGCCTTTGTGACTCTCTACTGCACCCACTTTATTAAGCCTATGTCTGTTTAGTTCTGGTGGCCTCAGAGATGAACGTTCCAAGTGGGGCCTCATGTAAGTGGAGTAGAGGGGCAGAATCACCTTCCTTGATCTGCTGGTCATGCTTCTCTTGATGCAGCTCAGGAAGCCATTGGCATCAGGATCCCCCTGATGACATTCCTTTCCTCAAGCATATCAACATCAGCACACAACTTGCTGTCATCCACAAACTTGTTGAGGGTACACTCAATGCCACCATCCATGTCTGTTGTGACAAAGATGTTAAATAATACATGTCCAAATACGGACTCCTGAGAGACACTACTTGTCGCTGGTCTCAACTTGGGCATTGAGCTGTTGACTGAAACAGCTTTTTATGTGACTATCCAACCAATTCCTTATTCACTAAGTGGTCCACCTGTCAAATCCATGTGTGTCTATTTTAGAGACTCATATGATGTGTGAGACAGTGTCATATGCTTTGTACTTATTGTGCTTGTTAGTGTTTTGAAGAAATGACTAAAGGAAATTAAGTTATATAAATAAGAAAAGAAAAAAGATAAAGCAAATATTGTCACCTACAGCTGGTACCAAAATCAATTCAAATGCCTTATACTTTCTTCAAAGCAAAGTAATTTCCTTACAAAACATTGCTAATACAAAATTTTGAATGCAGTTTAATACCTAGCCTTCATTTGAGCCTTGATTTGTTCACATCTAGAATAATAGATGCAGTATTTGTCTCCATCTCTAAAAGAAAAACTTGAACTGGCAAATGTTGAAAGAATAAAAAAAAGGTTGTCCAAAACTACAGAATAGCGTATAAATGTCAGTATAGTGGGATTCTTCTGCCTAAAAAAACAAAAAGCAAATCACCTAGGTATGAATATAGTAGAGGTTATAAAATCATGAATGAAAGGTAGTGGAGAGGAAAATATATATTTTTTATTAGATGATTCAAGAAGTAAAGGAAGTCATGACTTAGGTAAGAGACAAACTCCTTGCCAAAAGATGTTGTGAAGACAAAAATTGTATATGGATTCAAAGAGTCTTAAAGAGATCCCTGATGGGAATTTCTGAAGAGATACAACTAATCAGCCTCAGGACTCCCTGTAAGGTGAAAAGTACATGAGGCAGGAAGAATGCACTTGCCTCATCAGTGTTCTTCCTTAAGCATTTGCTTGTTTTTCCTGAGACAAGATACAGATTTGGAGGATATTATCTAAACAGGTAAATCTGATCTTTTGTTCCTTTTCCTCAAATTAGATTTTTTTTTTAACATATGTTTAAAAAATTACATTGAATAACAGCTATTCTGATACAAGGAAACTGAACTTTGTAGCTACTGATTTATCTTTAATTTTGATATAAATATTCCAACCTCCACAAGCTAATGGAAATAACAGTGTACCTCATTTATAAAGTACTTTTTTTGTGAGAGAATGTGAAACTGAAAGTGACAAAACCAAAATGTATAAAAGCACTGGTTAAGGGCTCACATTCCTGTCTATTTTTTATTTTCCCTTATGCCGATACTTTCTCTTTGGTCTATAGCTGGCTTTTAATGTGATAAATATATCACCTTAATCAGTGGTGAGTATATTTATGCATTTCAAAGTTTTTTACAATTTGAAATTAAGTACCTGTAGAGTTTGCCACAGATTGGTCCTGCATTGAGATTGTTGGTGTTTGGAGGAAAATTCCGCACACAAGTCTCTGCTGTAGTTTAGTAAATGATTGAATTTGAAATTCAAACTATTTCTTGCTTTTCACTTTTCACTTTCTTCATTGTGGCATGGATTTAGAACATATTGCAACTTCTAGAAAACTTACGTCTTTTTACAGAACAGACCAATTAGATTTTATGCTGTGCTAGGAAGTCATTGATTCAACATCAGTGTGATAAAAATGTTTTCTGATTTTGCAACTCTCTGCCATAATTGACTTTTAACATTAGCACCCTGCTGATATTGTTTGTTACAGTGCATTTTTTGACCACTTGTACTAAAAGTCACTAGATATTATTACAGAGTGCTGCAAATGAAGAACCAAATCTTCAAAGAATGAGAAAATATGCTTTATATGCTTACCAGTCACACTTGCATGCAGCATCGACCATGGACTAAGTCTATTCTTCACACAGTGGTAACAGTACATAATAAAGAGTGCACATGTTTTTATGTATGCTCTCTTGCAAATATAGTTTCTGTTTGCAATCCTTCATGGGTTTTGGTCCAAAAACCATAGCTTTATTTGAGTTTTTGTAAATGTCAGGCGTAACTTATTTTTAGTTATCAAGTACAAAGGCCAAAAAAAAGTGTGTAATGACAGTAATTTTTTTTGAAGCTCATATTATCTAAAAAAGGACACACAATTTGCATGCCAAGCTTTAGCCCAAAGCAAAATTTCATGGATAATTTATACAGCCCTAGAAATACAAGGATTATAATGGCAGCAGTGAAATGTTTCTAAGTACAGGAGTACAAACAATGACCAATTACCATACAGTTTTACTACTTTAACAGAAAAGAAATGCTCTACAACTATCAACTTTGTAAATGCCAAGGAAGATTACTATGAGTCCAAATGCAGTTTTCAGTCAATGTTGTAAGCTATAAAGTCCTTTCCTTAATTGTGATAATTCAAAACAAAACAGCCATTTTTTTCTGAAAGCCATGCTATAACCCTTCATAGAACTTTTAAAGTGTTAAATCAAAAATACAAGTTAATCTGTTGGGTATGACTTTCTGTTATCTAACATATTTGCTGGAGAATCTGAAAAATGGTTAGCCTGAAATTATTGTTTCAAATTCACTAAGTAAGCAGCAAAACTCTTTATTGACCAAGCCCTACCTTTATGTTGTTTACAAGGATGACAGTCTCATAAGAAAATTATAATAAACTATACATAGTGTGTTAATTAAGAGATATACATTCAAAATTCTGCATTTGCATAATTTCAAGGAATTAAATATCCTTAATATTTCAAGGGTGGCCCATACTACATAACTGACTATTATTCATAAATCTAACTTCATAATGTAAGGTATAATCTCTGTTTTTCCAGCCATTATTATGTTATGTAACAAAAGGTAAAACAGATATGTAACTGTTATTTTCCCATTGTAATTATGAGTGACAGCAGAAAAGGAGACAGAATTACTGTTGTTAGTGCTGTTGTCATACTTACCAAGATGACACTCAAAACCATCCTGTTCAAGGTTATAATATCCTAGGAAAACACATTCTTGCCTCGATACTTTAAAGCTCAGATCAAAATATAGAACTAGAATATGACACAAAAAAAATATATAAGAAAAGATTCTATATTCTGAACTTTCATGTATGGGCTTATTTTGGGGCAGATTACTGCAAAAGGAAGTGAAAATTGTAGTGCTTAGTCGTCACAGTTCATGGCTCCTGGTATGGCAGCTTGATTTGTAAGTAGTGATCATTCAGAAGGTCTGAACAAATGTCCACACGTGATTGGACAGCACAAACACAATAAATATGATAAAGCCCGAGACAACTGAATTTGACAGAAAAAGCAGTGGAATTCAGTTGGATAAATACATGCAGTTACAAATAAGACTACTGCTAACATTTATATGATATTGCTATAACAAAAATAACTAAATTGTTTGCATAACTTCAGAAAGTCGTCTCTTTATGTCTGTGGAAAAGAAAAGCAATATATACGGGTCTTTTTTACTGTTTATGAAGCAATAGGATTAAACTCAGTCTTTACCCAACGAAACCTTTATTACTATAGATTTGTCTGTTTGTGTGCACAATAGTCCAAAACCAAGACTATATTCTCTATGGCAGAAATACCAATAAGGATACCTTCAGGGAATGCTCATTTTAGTTCCAGAATAACTGATTGAGTAGTTTATTGTCACCAAGCACAAAGACAAACACAACAAANAAGGGAAGGGAAGGGAAGAAGGAAACTCTTGCTACATTGTTCTGTAGCACTTTCCTTCTTAAGGAAACTAATACCAGTATTCCATTGAACAATTGTAAGAGAAAAGTTGTATCCTCATATGGAAAGTTTTATTTTCGTTATGGTTTGAAAATTAATAAAAGAATAAACATAAGTGGAAACCTTGGTAATGTAAAGTGAATCTTTAAAGCCTAAGGAAATGACCCTACAAATTCAATTATATTGATATTCTCTAGAATGATCACTACAGCAGAAGGAAAGGAGAAAAATAGCACTTAGTTCACACAAGTCAGTATGCTCCTAAGAGTCATTTATATTTCTGGATCATAATCCATGACAAATTATTTAGCTGTTCTTAATACAATCCTTTTAGAATTTCATATTATTTTTAACCAAATAATCCTGAATTAGGAAACAAAACCACAAACAAAGTGACATAACTAATAACATGTTGTACTTAAATAGCTTTGAAGCACAATAAAATTAGATTAATTTTTGTGTCAGAATTCAACTGCCATTCTGGAAAACATGTTTTGTTGTAAATGTGATTATTACGAGACTTTTTCAAAGATGAAGCTAAATTTTTGACATCCACAGTCTTTGAGAAAAATTGAAGAGAGAGCTATTATTTGCTCCAACATCCTAGGTCAGAATAGGTCAGCTTGAGGCAAGGAAATGGGAAGAATCAAGGAGATGGAGAGAGAAAGATACATGCTGGAGAATTTGTATTGTGCCCTTTGAGTCAAATTAAATACATTTGTACTTAAATATATATAGAATAATTGAATTATAGAATCATAGAATCACAGAATGGTTTGGGTTGGAAGGGACCTTAAAGATCATATGGTTCCAATCCCCCTGCCATGGGCAGGGACACCTTCCACTAGACCAGGTTGCTCAAAGCCCTATCCACCTAAACTCCCGTATTTAAAAAACCAAACCAAACAAACAAACAAACAAAAACCCCACACAAAACCCACAAACAAACACAAATCACAAAACACCCAAAACAAATAAAACCCAAACCAAACAAATAAAAAAACACAAACAAAACCAAACCCAAATCAACATGTTACACAGACTCTAAGTAGTTCTACAAGGAGTCTTTGAATATGTGTCATGAGTCAATTCCTTACACATACAGCAGCAATGATCCTGTGAGTCTTGTATAGGGTGCTTTAGACTGGCCTTGAGTTGTCCCTCAGTACCAGATCTCCTGTCCAAAGGTGATGCCTGAGCACTCTTACTCCAGAACGGCTATGAGATGGTGTTGGAGCTGTTTCTTACCTCAACATCAAAAAAAACTTCCCTCCTTTAGAGGCAGTCCCTCTGTCTCTGGCATTCCTGCTGCCAGTCAATTTAACCCCTTCTGCAGTTGGGCCTTCTTGTCCTCTATGATAGATCACTCTTCTGTCACAAATTATCACTGCTGAGCAGTTATAATTTGAATTTTCTCTTCATGCATCTTGTGGAATTATTTAAGCAAGAAGTAAAATGGAAAGTGTAGAAAGTCAAAAGAAAAGAGCATAATGAGAAAGGAGACAGAATAATGGACAAGAATACTCTTAATATTGTAAAATAAAGCTGTAACAAAAAAAAAAAAAAGGGATTTCTTGTCTGCCGCTACCTTCACATACTATATTGATACGTTCTATATGATAGCTTATATTTATATTCGTATTTACTGTGTGTATAAAAAGAATTGTGAACTTCACTGTGCTCTGAAGATTGCTGCTATGTGTTAGCTAAGTGTCATAGAAAAAAATCATAAGGAAGAAAACCCCTAACAGTGTAACAGCTGGGTGGATTATTTTCGTAAGATTTCATAACAGGAATCTATAAAAAACCACACTTGAATCAAGGCAATATAGCCAAGTGCTTCAGGAAAAAGTGTATAGAAAGGACTGCTAGAAAGACATTAAGATATGCTTTAAGAAGTCAAAAAAATGGTCCAGCTAGTACACTGATTCTGTCTCCAACAGTGGCAATAGAAGATCCTGTTAAGTAAAGCATGTGAACCTGTCTACTTCCTGCAGTCTTTTCCTCTCATAGTCATCCAGCATTCAGAACTGTACTAGGAATACTAGAAAGTATTTTCCTGTCTAGTCCTTTCAGTCCCTATTTATGAATCTTTAATTCATACATTTGTCCAATTTCCTTTTTGAACTGGTCAATAATATCTGCCTGTCATGGGTCCTGTGACAGTTCCCAAAATTCAGTACCTGCTCATGAAAAGGTATTTGCTTTCATTTTCTCTAAATGAATCTTTCAATTTTATTTTTCTTTGTGTTTCACCTCATTTTTGTATTAAGCCATTTGGTGAACAGCCACTTCTTCCATACTGGATGACTATTTTTGTCAAACACAAACTACATCTAGTTATACCCTGGTTGTCTTATAGATCTGTCCAGGACAAAGCAGTTCTGGAGACAACTAGAGTTAAGCTAAGTGTGAACACCAATTAATTGGAGACACTTGGCCTTGGATTCTGGAATTAGACTTTCTGGTCTTATTTATTTACTTATGCAGACACAGCCTCCAAATACAACCAAGAACTGAAGTTAGGTATCTAAGATTTCACACTGCTTTCTTCATAATTCCTTACTAAGAGAGACATCCTTATGTCTACTGAACTGGACATGATGAATTCACATTATTGGGCACTTAAGTACCTACTTTACTTATATAATGAATGAAGATCCATAACTTTTTCAGCTAAGGAATCTATTTTGAATCATAGAATCATATACCTCATTGAACTTGCAACCAGTGTTCTGTCAGAATCATCTTTTATTTGATCTAACTCTTTGGTCAGTTTATAAAATATATTGTGGTGGCTATTCATGCATCTTTAAAATCCTGGTCTTTGTTTTCTAATTAAGTTTGAAAACTGAAAAGACTGAATTAGTTGATCTTCAACTGAGATAAATTAGAGACATAGCAGAAGGAAGGAGAAGACAGTGAATTGATGTCTGTATTTGAAAAATATTTTTCTATTTAACATGAAGAATCAAAGCCAGGTACACCACCTAGATTTTTGAATACATCTGTAAGATATATTTGTATCAGTAATTAAATTTTTTTTCTGATAATTTTCCATTCTTCTTTCTCTATTTTCTATGCACCTCTTGGCCCTCAGTTGACTTCTTGTACTAACCAACAAGGAGGGCCTTGTTGAAGCAGTGGTGGTCAATGGCAGCCTTGGCTGCAGTGATCATGAGATGGTAGAGTTCAGGATCCTGTGTGGAAGGAACAGAATACCCAGTAGGATCAGAACCCTGGACTTCCACAGGGCAAATTTTGGCCTCCTCAATCATCTGTTAAGAGAAATCCCATGGGACAGGGTGTTAGAAGATAAAGGGGCTCAAGATAGCTGGTCAATATTCAAGGACCACTATTTGCAAGCACAGGATCAGAGCATCCCTGTGGTTAGGAAATCTAGTAAGGGAGCTAGGAGACCAGCATGGTTAAAAAAGGAACTGCTGGGAAAACTTAAGTGGAAAAGGAAAATCTACAGATCATGGAAGGGGGGGCTGGTCACTTGGGAAGAATATAGGACTGTNAACTGAGATAAATTAGAGACATAGCAGAAGGAAGGAGAAGACAGTGAATTGATGTCTGTATTTGAAAAATATTTTTCTATTTAACATGAAGAATCAAAGCCAGGTACACCACCTAGATTTTTGAATACATCTGTAAGATATATTTGTATCAGTAATTAAATTTTTTTTCTGATAATTTTCCATTCTTCTTTCTCTATTTTCTATGCACCTCTTGGCCCTCAGTTGACTTAATACAATGTAATCTTTAAAAGTTGTACAGAAGCTTGAAACAATGCCATCGTTCTATCACTGTTGCATCATGTGCAGGAATACTTAAGTCTTGCTCTCTGGAGTTTACATCAGATTTCTTTCTTGCAAACCACCTGTCACAGAGTGCACTGCCATGATGAGACACCACAGTAGATTTTTAGATTAAAATGTTTGGGAGTTGGTAAAAAAAGTTAATTGGTTGAGTTATATAACCTGGAATTTATTTGACTTGTTGATATAGTTACTCTTTTAATTAACATTTCTATTAATAATTTCTTAAAAGAGAACATGTGCTGAATACCCCTGAGATAGCTCAGCACCACTGAGTTTTATGAGGGTTGTTTTTTTCTACCCAGAATAAAGAGGTTAAGACAAATGGCAAAATGGGAACTGCTGCTGCGTCTAGATCTATGGCTAAAATTAAGAAATCACTGGCAAATAATGTTAACCATAGTGCTCACACAGTGCTTTTGTTGAGTGCTAACTCCAGCAAAAAAAAAAAGTTTTTCATTTTTCTTTTTAGTGTATAAAATTGGATTAAATCCATCTTCTATTAAAAGCTGTCAGACATGAAGCACAATTTCTTAGTACTTGGTATTGAGCCAAAGTAGATGGCTCATCAGTTTCTCACTTGTATTACTCATACAAGAGAAAAATACCACAGCCAAATGGGAAAGAAAAATAAGTTTACCAGCATCAGAAAACATGAAGCAAACTGTGACAATATGCTGATACAAAAGCAATTTCAAGATTAAATGTTCCTCATTGTGAACATTCTGTTTATATGGTATTCAGGCAGTCTTGCTTAGTGTTAGGCTTTTAAAGCTAAACCAAACTAATTTTCATAGAAAGTGCACTAAAGATTCATGGGTATCCATGTGCTTCAAAAAAGGGGGCAAATGATGTCTAAAGTTTTTGGCACAGATCTGTACATTTAATGATGATATCCACTCTTTATAAAGTGAATCACACCTCTCTTAACTACATAAGTCTTTTGATTAACGATTGTAGGAACTCCTGACAAATGTAAATGTAGTTAAAGCTAGAAAGCCTCACAATGCATAAAACTGTTGAACATAGTTATGGAGAACTTGCACGGATATCTCTGCTCGTACTTCTGTTGACCCCTTCCCTTCAGTGATACTGGCAATGTGCATTGTCTTCCCAGTGTGTCCTGAGAACTGACTTCTACCTCTTCCCCAAGAAGCAGATTAGCAGATTCAGCAAACTAGAGAAAAGCTGAGGAACTGTTCAATGAATGAAGAATTTGTGTTTTTCCCTAATTAGAAGTACACCTTGGGCTTGCTATGATCCAAACCGTGTATATAATCTTATGAAGTGACACAGAATAGAGAAAACATGTCACTTATTATGTGCTACTAAGCAAAAATTCCAATGAGACCATCAAGGTAGCACTTGGATAGACTGGCACCTGTTTCTAGGCAAAACTATGGAAATTATGATGTGTGATTTATTTAGTAAAGAATTAGAGAATATTAATATGAATAGTGAAATTTGACTGCATTTAATGGAAAATTTTTCAGACTGATTGAATTCTGTGTTGAAATTACATGTTTTGTTTACAAATTCAGCTATGAAATAAATTAAATAACATTATAATTTTGAAAGTTTTGAGGTTTATAACTGTGCCATGTTGTGGTTTGAAATATTAAAACTATCTAATAAACATGACTGTCTTTAGGAGATTATCATCAAATGATGATGATCAAATAATGATAATTTGTCTTTGTGGAAATGCTGAAAAAAACCCAATGGAGTTTATCTTCTTTAGTGATGAAATCTGAAATTACTGAGCCACAACAGCTGCAATTTAAAACACATCTATCCTAGCAGGGAGGAAGACCATACATGGTAACAGTAGCATCTTAAACCCCAGTGTCCTGGTTTCAGCTGGGACAGAGTTAATTTTCTCCCTAGTAGCTGGTGCAGTGCTGTGTTTTGGATTTAGTGTGAGAATGTTGATAACACAGTGAAATTTTAGTTGTTGCTAATTAGTTCTTGTCCTAAATAGGAGGATTTTTCAGTTCCTAACCCTAAACCGTGACAAATAGCAAAGCCTTACTTTAAGAAAACCAAATTTCAGATTTGAACTACGTGAAACTGGAAAAAGTTTTACACTAATGACCTCACCTTGAACACTTTAAGGGATGGATCATCCACAAATTTTCTGAGCTACCTGTTCCAATGCTGTCAAATCCATGTTTCTGCATTTTAGAGAAAAAGATGTTGTGCAGGACAGTGTCCAATGCTTTGCACACGTTCAGGTAGGTGTGTCAGTCACTCTTCCTTGCACCAATGCTGTAATCCAGTCATAGAAGACTACCAAATTTGTCAGTAAAAGTACACAGAAAAAAACAAAACAAAACACCAAAACAAAACCAACCAAACAAAAAAACAACCCACAAACTAAAAACTAAAGCAATTCTATTGAAAAAATTGCTACTTAAAAAACCCCCATAATGAATAATATTGCAACACATAAGACTCCAATATTTCCTCGTATTGGATAAGTCTTCTTCCTCTGACACAATCACTCTGCAGATGAGTCATGCTGTTAGCACCTGTTCCTACAGGCTTTTTGGAGAATACTCCTCTACTGTCACACACGTCTCTTTCACCATCTCTGTCTTAAACACACACAAATGTATACATCAACTTTGCTTTACCACAAGAACTTTATATCACCAGTGTTTTGGTCTGAGAGCTATATGAGTGTAGCAACCGAATATTACTGTGATCGGTTTCAAGTTATTACCTCTTTAATCTTCTGTTGCTGGTTCCTTCCTCTCATTACTTTCAGGTACTAATCTCCAGACACAATTATTTTTTTCATCCTACTTTTACACACATCTCCAGCAAGCATTGCTTACTTGGTCATTGTTTTAACTCACCTTTCAGACATTAACTATAATAACTACTGTACCCAGATTTGACTCTGGCAACTTTGGGGTGCCAAGAGATGGATGTGTAAACTCCTACATGAGGTTGTTTTATCTATTGCAAAATCTGGATCAGTCTATGTGGTTTACTTTTGGTCACAGCACATTCCTCCCCATCTTTATTTTGACAGAACTCATTGAGTAGATTATAGACTAAAAAAAAAGTCTCTGATTCTATTTGAATATATAAATAATATTTTCATTTCAGGCAGTCTGACAAGTTGTTTAAAGGCAGAATCGTGAAGAGGGCAATGATGTTTCACATAAAGTGAGTGTATACCCTTGTTGTAATAGTCAGTATCTCAGTTTTATTACTAAAGACAATATGAGATTACAACCCTGGCCTCATTAAACCTTGCCAGTGTTCAACTGCCTTCATGGCAACTATACAAAACCTTCATCTAGTTATTGTGGTTTAACCTCAGTAGGCAGTTAAGCCCCATGCTGCCACTCAATCAATGCCCCACAGCAGGATGGGGGAGAGAAACAGGAGGGTAAAAGTGACACAACCCATGATTTGAGATAAAGACAGTTTAATAAGTAAAGCAAAAGTTGCATATGCAAGCAAAACAAAACAAGGAGTTCATTCACTAGTGTTTAATATTTTTATCAGTGATATAACAGCAAGAACAAGTGCACCATCAGCAAATTTGCAGATGATACCAAGCTGTGTGGTGCTGTCAATATGCCAGAGGGATGGGATGTCATCCAGAGGGACCTGGACAA
>VWZY01009923.1:61260-83070 GCA_013399075.1 Chloroceryle aenea | reverse complement strand
TTGCCCTAAACCAGGACACCCAGGAATCATGGAGCATCTTATATATAAAAAGGTAAGAAAAAATCACACAGCAGTACCAGATTGGTTACCTATGCCTTCATCACAAAAATCTATTTGCACATGTCTTGACTCCTATTCAGCTTATTACACTAAGGTGATCTTACATTTACATGTGAAGTCCTTCCCTAGAGGTGTGTGTTGTAGTATCATAATGTACTATAATACACTTAAGGTAACTAGAGGTTATTTCTCCATCCTATCAGCCACCATCAAGTTTTTGGTGAACTTCTTGTCCAGCTACCGTTTCTGTTCAAATCCATTTCAAACAATATCTTGATCACACAATGGATAATACAATATCTTGTTCTTAGGATCTCTCCATTCTGCTTACCAGGATTTCAAAAGAGACCTGCATGAAAAAGTCCCTTGTGGTTTATTTATGAAGACTCGGGCACCAAGTGCAGCTCAGGATGTCTCTGAATTACAGGTAGGAAGGTGTTGGAAGGACAGTATTAGTCTAAGTTCTGTTCTGGTATCTTACTACAGGCTGTCATACCTAACTAAAATAGCACATCGTTACTTCTTCTCCTTCTCCAGGACTACAATGCTGATCTCTGTTAGAGACAGGACATGGGCTAGATGATCCTTTGATATGACTCAACCCAGCTACTCTTACAGCTCCATGCAAAAGGATCCTGGCAATTGCCATGGCGGGATTAAACCAAGACAATGTTTTGCAGTTACTCCGGATTAGTGAAAGGATCTGACCAGGTGAAGGAAAGAAATGCCCATCATCACATCTACCTTAGAATCATNAGCCTGTAGCGCTGCATGGGGTTGTTGTGGCCAAAGTGCAGGACCCGGCACTTGGCCTTGTTGAACTTCATTCCATTGGAGTCAGCCCAACTCTCCAGTCTATCCAGATCAATATAAGGACATTTTCATGTCCTTATATTTCCTTAGTTTATAGACAGTGGATACTTTCAGGTTATGGGGCAATTATCAACATCTTTTCAGAACTTAATTGTGCAGATCCATTTTACCATTTTTTTTCTTGAGAAATTTCTTCCTTCTGAGCCCCATATTCTACTCAGGGACCAGTGCATTACATTAGCTGAAAGCAGTTGTGAGTGACCCACTGCTGTTCCTTGATCCTTCTAGCACCCGTATTTTGCCTTGTTCCTTGTGCAGCCAAAGCAGCCTAGATCAACCCCAGCTATTTCACAGGCACAGACAGCACAGCAGCTAGTGTAACAACTGTCCTGTGTAATGCTTTCATATCACATTACTAGCACATCACCAGACTCGCTAGATCACTTCTCAGAAAAATTGCCACCAAGGCTTCTGCAGGCATAATAACTTTAATGAAGTTAGGAAATTACTCCTGCAGATGTCTGACACTCAATAAATCCTACCTAATTTTATTTTTTTCTACCTTAACTACACTGCTCAGTGAAATACAAAAGAAATGCTCTTGTAGTTGACGTGTGGAATCAAATTCTACAACCCGAGATAGGTTATAAAGTAGGCATGTTTGTTACAGCGCCGGGAGCAAGGGGGATCACTCCTCTGCTTTTTGTTGTTTTTCTGTGTAAGGTATTTCCTCCTGACACCTCCAGATAATTTAAAATTCAGTGAAAAATGTTACTGCAATTAAGTAAACTTGTAATTATTTTAATAGTGAGGTCTATTCTAACGTTTTGCACCATTATCATTTTCCCACCTAATTGCAGTTCACCAGGATGCTTTATGATACAACCAAATTGGCAGTATAAATAAAAGGTTTCAATTTAATGATCTTAACCGGGATACTGTGATGTTTGGAAGGCTGTGCTACTAGATTGTTCACTCAGGTGTTCAGGACTATAAAAGAAGGCTTCTCTGAAAGGAATGTGGTGGAGTCCTCAGGGCACTTACATCCCAGAGTCTACTTTGGGAAGCTCAGTCTGTGGCTGCTCAAATTTGAATCAAGATCATCTGCCTAAATCCAAATGATGGATGGCAGAGACGCTGAAGTCTCTTTTTTCCTTCTGTCAAGATCTGTAGTCTGTGTTCTTCCTGCCTGTTCCCATGGGAGATGCCACCATGTTCTGTGCAGCACAGTGATATTCAGTGACCATTCCTGATGCCAAGTGCAAGGTGGAAGCAGAGATATATTTATTTTAAATACAGTGCTTTTAATCCACCAGAAGCCATAGCTCCCCAGGAAGATTTTATGATATAGCTGCATTGGTCATCATAAGGAAATGTAACTGTCTTGTAGCTTCCAGTCGGAATAGATGGGGAGATATCAAAGCTGAAGAGATAAGTGGATATGCAAATGACATAACAGGTCAGTTCCAGAAAAGAGCTAACTCCTAGCTCCCCAGATTACAATTTACAGCTCATTTTCCTTCAGGTTAGCTCCTGCCTGAGTGTAGAAGAAGCCCACACAACCCAGAAGTAGCATTGGAAGGAGTTGGTCAGAACTGTGGGAACCAGCTTGTCAGGTAGGTTTGGACTACATATGGTGAAGGGAATCTTCTCAAATTCATTCATCTGTCTCAATCTTTGTTGAGCACCAGAGTGTCCAATTAGCTGTAAACCTGTATCTGGCAAGGCAAAGAAGTGGTTGTCTTTTGTAATGGTTTTATACAAAATCTTTCAGTCATGGAAGTGGAAAGTTGCCAGTTGAATCTGTGCTCAATGCAGCCTGTGGACCTGTAACCATTCAGCCACATCTTCATTTTCCTTCAGCTAGGTGTCACCTCTGTAATATTTTGATGTCTTCTAATAATCTCTTCCCTGTATTATCCATATGAAAACACTCCCTCTTTTTCCCTCTTATGCCACACAAGTCATGCTTGGCCATTTATGTTCCTAGGCAAGCCCCAATCCTTTGTTGGGTAGTCTTCAGGTAGCTGAAAGTAGCCAGCTCTTTGATCTACAGAAGGAAGGAAGAGTGCAAGCCTTCTTCAGCATAGGAGAGAAAAGACTGCTTACTGAGGGCAGGTAGTCACCTTTGAACTTGAAATTCAGTGATTATATTTTATTAATGCATGAGGTTTTGATTACCTAGTGCCTCAAAAGCTAAGTAAAGCATATTTCCAGTGCATTGGTTTAAAAAGAATATAAAAGTGTTGTGCCAGGAAGCACTTATATAATGTTCTGACTCCCTGTCCAAGAAACACAGGGATATTGGTGTCACTTTGATCAGTGGTAAACCCATACTGTAACTCAGGACATTATTCCCACTAGAGACTTGGCAGGAGAGCACCAGTGTGCAGGTTGTGGCTACCTCTCTTTTAGCTCTTTCTGCTCCCTCTATATGTGTGGACATCAGCCAGCTGAAAGCTGTGTTTGTGGGAAGTTTGGCACTGTTGTTGAAGTGTGCCAAGCTCACCCTGCTATTCCTATCCATCACAATACCAATAAAAGTATTTATCCAGCAAACTGCCCATTGGAAACAAAAGCCACATTCAGAGCCAAACCAGAAGCATTTATTTATAATGTACTCAGGAGAACTCAGGAAAGAAGACAGAGGCAGGTGGCTGGAGGTTGTAATTCTAAGAGGACCCTTTCTTTGTCCATTTTTTGTATTGCACTTGCAGTGTCTAAGGCCTCATCTTACTGTGAGCACCAGATGGTCACCTACCTCTGAAGCCAAAAGGGGATGACACAAAGCTTTTGTGATGCTCCCAGATCCAAGTGTTTTGCTTGTTATTAGTGTATGACTCAGAACATCTAATGCTGATAATCACCCACCACTTTGGTTCAAACCATCAATTTCATGTGATCTTTTCCACAGTCACCAACCCTTTGAAAAGCTGATCAGGCTCTATAAAGAAAGATGTTGCCTCAAAGCTATAATCTCTAGTGCTTTTCCTTGGTTTTTTTTTGTTTGTTTGTTTGGTTTTTTGTTTTTTTTTTTGTTTTGGTTTTTTTTTTTCCTTCAGGCTTTAAGGAACACTTCAGTCACATTTTCAAGCTTTATTCTATGATCTTAAGCATGAAATCTCCCTTGTAAATAAAAAACAAAACCTGAGTTTCTTGTGGACTCCTCTGATTCCTGAAATTGAGATAATAAGGTGTACATCTGACTTCCTAGGGCCTCCTCTGCAATCAGAAAAGTTAGAAGAGTATCTTCAAAAATTACTATGGCTGGATTGTGTAGGTTCTGGCTATAGATTCTCATCTTTGGAACCTGCCCAGGCATGGGGATGAACAGACAAAAGCAAATGCAAGAACTTTGACGCAGTGGCTCTCATTTGAAACTAAAACTGTGCACTGGCAATCTGTTATAATTAGAATGATATCCTGGTCTGAGTGAGAACAGCACTAATTCTGTTCAGTGATTTTCCTTTCAAGCTCAGATCTTCTGCCCCCCTGCCCTGGCTGCAGGCAGCAGCTGTTGACACAGGCAGGGGCTGCTCCCAGCAGTGAGAACACCCCATGGACAGGGCCATTCCCAAGGGGGGTGCAGACCAAGTCCACTGCTGGGGCTTGTGCCCCATGCTGGGGGTGCAGAAAGGAAAAGGCGGCACCTGCAAGGAGGGGCGGCCAGGACAGGGGACCCCAGACTGAGCAGCCAAGGATCCGATCCCATGGATGGCATATCTAGTATAAAGCTAAAGGATCACAAGGGTCAGGTTCACTTCTTCACTGGCCGGTATCCTAGAAGGACTCTGTCCATTCTGCCTTTGCTCCAAACCTGTGCATTCCTGAATCCAGTTCCAGAATCCACCTCCTGAATCTGGTTCCCATCTGCTGTTGAGTCGTGCCTGGGACTTCTCCAGTGTGTGCTCCACAGCATCAGTGGTGATGGTGATGTAATTGTGTCATGATTTAGGGTCAGGGCAGCCCCTTAGACCTAACAGACGCTCTCTGTTAAGCCCCCTACCTCCTCAAAGGAGAAGAGAAAATGAATAAGGAAGAGAGACATAGTGATTAGAAAAGGAAACTAGAACAGCTTTAATGATGATCACAATAATGATAAAAATAATAATTAAAATAAAATAGATTAGTTACAAATATATACACAACCAGAATCAAACCAAACCAAACCGCCCTGATGTAATTACATCGCCATCACCACTGATGTTGTAGAGCAGGCACTGGGGGGCCCAGACTGGCCCCACAGCAGACTGGAGCTGTGTTCAGGAGATGGAGTCTGCTATCGGATTCAGGAACATGGGATCAAAAGCAGAATGGACAGAGTCCTCCTTGGATGTTCTGGGGAAGCAGTCCAAGAGGGGAGAAGAGCCCGGGTAAAAGCCCAATAGACCCTCTGGATCCTTCTGCTTGCTGCTGACTATGACGTATATGGGCTGGATACCTCACTGGTCAGTTGGGGGTCATCTGCCCTGTCTGCTCCTCCCTAGGTACGGTCTTTCACTTTCTGCATCCTCCTGTGTGGTAAACACTCAGTGGCCTTGGTCTGCACACCAATTCTTGGTAGTAACTCTAACCATGGGCTGTTATCACTGCTGGCAGCAGACACTGTCTGGAAAAACATGCTTCTAACTTCAGAAAGTGCTGTTAGTTAAAAGTACTGAACTGAAAAGTAAAATCACTGAACAGAATTAGTTCTGTTTTCACTCAAACCAGGACAAATTTGCATCAGGGGGGTTGGATTTGGTAGTGTTTTTGTATATATTTGTATATATTTCATTGTTATTATTATTATTTTATTTTCCATTCAAGCTGTTCTACTTCCTTTTCTAATGGTGGAGTCTCTCTCCCTTATTCCTTTTCTCTTCCCCTTTGGGGAGGGAGGAGGGTTAACAGAGAGCATTGGTTATAGGTCTAAGGGGCCACCCTGACCATAAATTGTGACAAATGATTATTGCAGCAACAGGAAATTATCTATTCAGATACTAGGAGGCATGCTCTCCCAGGGTGCATTTACTACACACAGGTTTCTCAAAGCCTTGAATGCAGCTGGTTCACTGCACCAATAGGAAAGAAACTGCCAGGTGGTGAAGAAAAGTGTATTTGCAGCATATGGTTCTTTCTGGCAGCAGGCTTGCCAGTGAGTGCAGTCTCATGCTCAGCAGTCCCCAGTGGTAAAGCAAACAAGAGAGTCAGCAGCTTTGCTTAAAAAATGCAATTGTGCTGTCTGTCAGCTGACTCCACCTGCTTTTGCTCTGTTCTGGATGCAGGGGAGTGGGTATTCTGCTGACATCAGCCTGCTTGCCTAGCTAATGAAAAGGGATCAAAAGACATTCCTGCTCTGAGCGTGGGCCTCACCACACTTTAGATCTACACCAGCATGACATCAAGTGTCAAGTTTTTGATTTCTGATATGATATTCCCAGAGGACCTACACTCAGGTTCAGAGATCTTAATGCAGAGGTGCAAAACTGAATACCTCATACAGTTCTGGGGCTGACTGTACTCTTATGCAGTGCTAAGCAGTGTTTCAAAGAAGAGAAAAATCTGGAACAGAGAATGGAGTGAGGTATCTTGTGGGCTACATGCTGTTCAAGCATTGCTACATATACTTCAGCTCAAACTTCTATCTGTTTGCAATGAGTTTCAAAGAATCTTCGGACTGAAATAGGATTCCTCCTTCCCTTTCCTCTTCTAGACTTTCTCTTTTCCTGTATCTGCTTCTCCTTTCCCCTCTCTTTGAGAAACATGTTTCACCATTGTCAGACTTGGATAATATTTTGTTCCGTGCCCCTTTATCTGTTGATTGCCAGAACTCCTCTGTGCATAAATAACAAAGGACATGTCAAACACTGATTGACATTTAAAACACAGAGTAAGTGTTTATGTGACAAGCACAGTTTGAAATCTCTGGGTAATAAAAGCATAGATTGATGTTTTGCAATAAAATGTTCATCTACAGGAAAAAGCAAAGATAGACACTTGGGATTATTTGATTAGCATTAATTGTACTGCCTCTTTGTAATTTAAAAGGACATTGTTGAGTAGGTATTCAAAACAATGTTTTCCCACTCTATACTTATAATTTGTGGGTATCAGGAACTGAAATCTCTGCCCTTCTTTACCTGCTTTTCCATCAATACTGTGTTACTGAAAAGTCACCAGTTAGTGCCACTGAGCAGAAGATATAAATGAATAATGGTGGCTAGAATTAGAACTTCTGCTAAAGCAATGAAATAACTCACATCATGTTATCTTGACTTGGCAATTGAAAGGTTCTAACCCTTTGGACTGTGCTGTGCAGAGATGAATTGCAAGAGCTGTGTCCACCTGACTGAAGAACTGCAGTTTATGGAGAGTGATCTCATGTGTCTCCATGTTTGCTGGATACCCTGATCCATGTAAGAGTTTTCCTTAATTTTGAGTGTATTGTAACATTTTAGAGCTTCTTTTTTATTTGTCTAGTATTAATGTTGAACTCATGCTGCTGCCTTTCCTCAGTGGTAGACTGCTCCTTCAGATTTTCTCTCTTTATTCAGCTGTCTATTGACATGATTTTAATGGATTTTCTAGAACTTCAACTCTTCTGGTAAATTTGCTTTAAAAGTAGGCATCAAAGATGAAGTTCCAGGCAGACAACTTCAACACAAAATCTTCCCTGGAAACCAGGATAAGAAGGAAAAAAGAAGCACACACAGTACTTAAAATTTTTATAGTAATACATGTGGGAAGGGACCTAGTCCAAGACCCCTGATCAAGTCCTGCAACCACCTTCAATGTTGTTAGAATCCTTTCCAGTTATGTGCTTAAAAATTCCAAGAGTGGAGATACCACCACTTCTCTAGGTCTTTGACCTGGGACTGCACCACTCTCACAGTGTGAATCGTTCTCCTTACATACAACTTAAATTTCTTGTCTGCAAAGGACAGTCCAGACTCCTTTCCCTATGGCTTATTCCCTTGCCTCCCTTACCTCTCACATGGCATTGCACTCTCTACTTTTCAGATTGGGGACCAGAAGCACTATGTGTGAGTGGTAGGGAACTGAGTGCACTGGTAGACTGTGTGGCAGCTACCTGCTGACCAGCCATCTGTCTGCTGTTGCTCTGAGTGGAGAAGAGGTTGAATCCTGTCTGCTTTTTCCTCAGTGGATTTTAACCCCTCTCTGTTACCCAGATGATGATTTTCACACCACCTGTAGGGTCTTTGTTACAGTTGAGCCTCTGACAGTTCTGAAGTCAAAGACATAAAATCTGAGAGTCTGATGGATGAAAGGACAGATGGACAGACCATCATAGTGGAAAAGCGAACAAATCTGAATCAGATTGTGGCTGTGCTACTCTTGACAGAATAGCTTCTGCAATCCAGGAGAGGGCAGAAGTATGATTCTCTCACTCTCTCCCAGGAAGGCATGTGACAGCGGAGTGTGGTGTGACTGTCCACATCAGCACAGACAAGTGATTCCGGTGAATGAGTGTGTCACACTTTCCAAGGTAGGATGGGAAGCCCACCAATTCTGAATGTTGTATCAGTGTCAAAATTAGCTCCTGCTGGCGAGTTCCTCAGCAAAACCATGTGGATGGAAGGCCACTAGCCAGGGCTGGTAGTCCTGGGAGTGCTTGGACTGACAGCTGGAGTCATTCTGCTCTGCTAATTGTGATTTTAAGCCACACTGATAAGCCTGACAGTTGGTATCTGGTTCCAGTGGTCCCCAATTCATTTTAGTTTAGTGCAGTTCAAAGGAGAACCTGTGCTTGAGGCCGAGAATAGCAGAAGCTCATTTCACATTGAGGAGTAATCCAGGTTTTATCTGAAGAATCAGGTAGGCACAAGACTGACAGCTCACATTGTGTGTTGGCAGAAGCTGCTGTTGTCTTGTCTGCCTAGACAAAACTTGCTTACATGATGGTGCGGGGACTACCTACCCTGCAAAGTGTCTTTGACAAGCCACAAAGGTGACAAAAGGCAGCTAAAAATTATTATGTGACTAATTTTACTTTTTGACCAGTAGTCCAAATAATCTTGGGCTGAATAAGTAATAAAAAACTGTATCACTGTAGAAGAATGTAGACTTTTCTTCTTGTATGGTTATAATAAGAAAATGTGTGAAGATGCCCCCAGTTATTTTCCATGACATTGCAGGGCTGTGACATTAAGAGGCTGTGACTAGCTTTTGGAGCTGAAAGGACAGACAACCCCATCTTCTCTTGGGCTTAGTGCTGGTGCTCATATCAAGCCTGAATCACCACATAGGTCTATGATGAAGTTATTTTCTGTGAAGATTGTGTAAAAGTCCTACCATCTGGTCTTCCAGCTGATCTTCTCTAACATCATCTCTGGTCTTGACAGTATATTTTCAGTCTTGTCCAGTCCAACCTCCTCAAACTGAGGGAATGATGCTATCAGCGTTACCTCCAGGCTATGTCACACAGTGCACGGGCTTGATTGAATATGTCATTCATATAGTTGACATATTCTCCTCTTAACATCTACCTTCCTCTCTGGCACTGAGGATTCATGCTATAGATCTGTGTAATCTCTCTCTCCTACCTCTTTCAGTGAGTGAGGAGAAAACCTTTCAACTAAACAAAGCTGGTTTCAGTCCTCTCTAAAGCAGTGACTGACTCTACCAGCAAAGTCATAGCCTTTTGGAGAGTCAGGGATGCTGAGGGGTACCAAGACCAACTGCGGCAGATGCCATTACATCCCCACAGGTTGGTTGTGATATGTTACAGAGGTGTAAGAAGAGCAGTCCCACAGTGAACTGGCCCATTCTGACTCTCAGAGCCATGGTAGCCTGTGCTATATCATGAAAGAGGCTGCAGAAAGATGGATATTGTGAATGGGTTAAATCAGAGAAAACAGGCAGTCTCCAAAAACATAACACAGAGCACAAACAAGTTTCACAAGGATAATCATGTGAGGAAATAATCAAAAAGAAATTAAGAGAAGCAAATGGACATATTGGGCTGGATTCATGTAAGGGAAGACAGTTTAATGACAGGGAAAAAAAAAAAAAAGAAGGGAAAATAATAATAATAATAATAATAATAAAAGAGTATACAAAACAATTGATGCACACTGCAATTTCTCACGACCCACTGACTGATGTCCAACTAGTCCCTGAGCAGCGGGTTGTCATCCCCCTGGCCAACTCCCTCAGTTTAATTTTTTAGCATGATGTCATATGGTATGGAATATCCCTTTGTCATTCTGTGCCAGCCATCCTCATTGTGGCCTCTCCCATCTACTTGTGGGCCTGCAGCCTTCTCACTGTCAGGGCAGTATGACAAGCTAAAAAGTCTTTGACTTACTGTAAGCACTACTCAGCAACAACTAAATGAGTGTGTTATCAACATTATTCTCATCTTCAATTCAAAACACAGCACTACACCAGCTACTAGGAAAACAAAACAAAACAAAACAAAACTCTTATCCCAGCTGAAACCAGGACAAAACACAATATTTATTTTTCATTTATGCTATGCCTTAGGGATTATTTCTGCACAGCCTCGGAAGAAGTTGCTGAATGCATCCAGCTTTCTATTTTCCTCTGTGTATAATTTGGTCTTATTTTTTCCCTCCTCCCTAAGGCAAATGAGGATTTTCCACAGATAGAAAGGGAAAGATTAAAGAATCGTCAAATGGTTTAGGTTAGAAGGGTCTTTAAATATCATCTAGTTCCAACCCCCCTGCCATGGGCAGGGACACATCCTACTAGACTAGGTTGCACAAGGGCCCATCCAGCCTGGTCTGGAACACATTCCATGATGGAGCATCCACTGGTACCCTGGTCAACCTGTTCCAGTGTCTCATGACCCTTATTGTGAACAACTTCTTAATTACCAGTGTAAATCTTTCCATTTCATTTTGAAGCCATTACCCCTAATCCTATCACTACAAGCCCTTGTAAAAAGATGCAGAGCTGTGTACTCAGGATTTCTTTGCTCTCCCATCAGTTGGTATTGCTCCAGCTAACTCAGGGTTAAGCCATCTGAATTTGTTGGGGACAGGCAGAACTACTGCCCTAGAATGGATTGGCAGGGGCCTTACCCTGTAGTTACTTTTTCTCGAACCCATATCAATGTTTCTCCACATGGAAATCACACTGATTTGTGCAAGTATTTCTTCTATTTCAAGTCAGTGCACAAGAAGATGTAGGTGGTCAAAACTAAATGCAATAAATTATTACAGTCTGAGACTCAATAAGCTATTATAAATATGTCAGGTGCAGCCTAAAAGCTGAATGGAAAGGTACAGTACAGTCATTAATTTAGCTCACCCTCTCTAGTACCACTATGTAGTTGTGTATCAGTGTTACTAGGATATACTGCAGAAAGAACTTTTTTTTTTTTGTTTCTCTGTCTTCATAGAATAACTCCAAGTTGCTTGTGAAGGTAATGTACTTCCTCACTTCTCTATATAAAATGTTATATTGAGCTTAATGTGAAAGATACTGAATTGTCACTCCCCCAGCTGTCATCAAATGGCTTAAACCTCATTAAGTTACACTGCTAATTCAGCAGGTTCAGAGAAATGAAGATGTCAGGAAGTGTTCTCTTATGTCACTAAAAGACTTAAGTGGCATTAGTTTCTCCACTGAAAAAGTTGGGATTGAATTTCTGTAGAAATTCCGTTTTTGTTTTTCTGCTTCTATGTAATATCCGCATTTTATTAAGGAGTTAATCGCACCTTGATTTTTTGTACATGAGATGGCAAAGGGCAGCTGGATCGCAAAATATTCTTTAACAGCTTCTTTACAGAGAAGTAACCGAGTTGGCTGAAGGAGTCAGGCCATGGAAACTGGAAGGCTACCAAGGAATTCATTACTACAGTGTATGTAATATGAAGGGAGGAGTTGCATCATTTGTACTCATGTTGCTCAAGATTTGTCCAAGAAATCCTTAATGCTAACAGTTAGGGTTTTTTTAAACTGCATACTTAAGAAGAGAGCTCAAACAGCTTAGGTCAAGCCATTTTATCAGGTCAGTTGTAATGAAAATAGAGAAGGTGGGATGGGGTTTGCTGGATGTGGGATCAATCGCAATCATTGTGTAGTGAGAGTTAGAATTTGTCTAGATTATGTTTCACTTTCCTTAACTGAACAGCATGCAGTATATAAGGATGGAGAAATACAGGCATGGGACTTTCCAACCAGCAGCTTGTCTCATCTCTGCAGTGCTGTAAAGGGACTGGTCAGAGTTGATGAGCAGTCTGACAGAGCACTGTGAGATCAGAGATGTGTTGTCATCTGGAAGGTAAGCAACTTTATAATTCAGAGCAAGGCACTTCTGGTGCGTAAATAACATGTTTACACTTCACAAACCAAATCAAGGGACTGATATGTACATCTACACAGTGTTCTAAACCCAAGCCAAGAAAGCGAGTTATTGAGATGTCAGCTATGAGTCAGCTTTACAAGTATATTGAATCAACTGTGTGGAATATTGCACAAGAAATGGAACACTGCAGATAGTGGCCCATGGGCTTTATAATCCTATTCACAATATCACCAAACTCATCTTAAAACCAGTCATGTTTCTTGCCACTCTTCTCCTGAATTGTTTCAGAGTTTCACATAGCTATTTTCCTCATGTTTCCTGAGGCTTGGAAGGAGGATGGAATACTGTACCATGTATCAGACCACTTCTGTCTCCTGAAGTTAGTTGTGATACCCAACAGGAAAGAAGTTCTCCTGCTTATTGTTGCTGCAACTTTAATTTCTGGGGCAGCTTCTGAGACACACAATCTGTGCTGACCCTGTAGCACAGCAGAGGAACCATGCAATTTTGGTAGATAATGGTGTGTAACAGTTTGAGATAGTAACATCATCTTGGATTTCATCTTCCCTCAGGACCTAGAAAGACATGAGTGTCTTGCCTGTCCTGCTTCCACACCCATAAAACTGAGAGATGTTTGGACAATGGCTTGTTCAAAGCTCACAGGGTAGAAGTATTGATGGATAATCATGGAGAACAATGACATGGGAATTTCTGCTCTTTCTTTTCTTAGACAAACTACTTTTGGATCAGTTTTTCTGCTTGCTTTTTTTTTTCTCACGAATATTTAAAGATTGCTTTATGAACCAGCTCTTGAGAAGGGTTTACCTTACCATAAAGAAACCAATGTAGATGTTTTCTGGTTTTAATCTCATTCACTGATGCATCTAAAGATGGGAGTGCAATGATAAACCTGATTAAATGTCTACTGAACAGTTGAAATCTTAGTAGTATTGTGGATAAATGGCATGTTTAGATGCTAAAGGCATGCTATGAATGTCTGCTGGCAGCTAATGCGAGCTCAATACACAACTGCAGTGTTGAGGATTTCTTAGCAAAGAATGGACATGTGAGCAATCCGGCCTATTTAGCAGAAGAAGCCTAAGCCTCAGTCAAGGACACTCGAGGGCGAAAAGAAAGGAGTGACTGAACGGAACAGACAACTCCCAAATGTTGAGAAGGATCTGAAAGATAAGAGACCACTGTATGCTGCCGCACGCCACTGTACACTGCTGTACGTCTTCTGCTTGCTTGTTGCATAATAAGTAATTAAGAGTGGGCTTAAACTGCTTAGCCAATGATAAAGTTACAAGTAGCATAAACATAGAGGGGATGACTATATAAACTGCACCCTGTAGCTAATAAAGTGACATTCACCTGAATGGTGATTGGTCTGCGTGTGATTGTCCGACATGTTCTCCTGCACAGAGAATTCCAGAGGAGTTACCCAGGGGCAGATCCCCTTCTCTGGACTGCAAAGTGAGTGTGTTATTCCTGAATCACAAGCTTTGCACATCTTACTGAAAAGACTTAAAGCACTCAGATTTACAGATGTAGAGTTCTGTGATGAACAAGTAAATTTGTTTATATTTGTTAAGGATTAGTTTTATGGGCTAAAATTTATTAATAGTTTCCTGATAGTTCAAAAGAAAGCTATTAAGATTGTGACAAAAGTAATCAGGTCTGAGGTCATAGAATCATAGAATGGTTTAGGTTGGAAGGGACCTTAATGATAATGTAGTTCCAATTCCTCCCTGCTACGGGTGGGGACTCTTTCTGTTAGATCAGGCTGCTCAAAGCTCCATCCAGCCTGGCCTCAAACACTTCCAGGGAGAGGGCATCAACAACTTCTCTGGGCAACCTGCTCCACTGCCTCACTGCTATCACAATGAACAACTTCTTCCTAATACCTGATCTAAACCTACCCTCTTTCAGTTTAAAACCACTGCTCCAGTTTCTATCACTACATTCCTTGATCAATAGTCCCTCCCCATCTTTCTGGTAGGCCCCTGTTCAGTACTAGAAAGCCACTATAATATCTCCCCAGAGCCTTCTCTTCCCTAGGCGAAACAATCACAACTCCATCAGCCTGTCCTGAAAAGGGAGATTCTTCAGCCCCCTGACCATTTTGTGTCCCTCTGCTGGACCTGCTTCAGCAGGTCTAGGTCTTTCTTATGCGGGGGCCCCCAAAACTGAAAAATAATCCAGGTGGGATCTCACCAGAGCAGATTAGAGGGGAAGAATCTCCTCCCTCAACCTGCTGCCCACACTTGTTTTGATGCAGTCTAGGATATGCCTGGCTTTCTAGGCCGCGAGCTCACATTGCTGGTTCGTATTCAGTTTCTTATACACTAATACTCCTAAGTCATTCTCTATAGGACTGTTGTCAATATACTCATCACCCAGCCCATATTCATGTTCAGGATTGACCTAACCCAGGGTCATACTTTAGTAAGGTCTTTCATACCATCTCCCATACCATTCTGTTGAAGAATCTGGCAGCTCATGGTTTAGGCTGTTGTCCTCTTTGCTGGGTTAAAAACTGGCTCGATGGCTGAGACCAGATAGTTGTGGTGAATGTGGTAAAATCCAGTTGGTGACTGGTCAAAAGTGGTGTTCCTCAGGGCTCAGTTGTGGGCCCAGTCTTGTTTAATATCTTTATCAATTATCTAGATGAAGGCATTGAGTGCATCCTCAGTAAGTTGGCAGATGACACCAAATTGGGTGGGAATGTTGATCTGCTTGAAGGTATGAAGGGTCTGCAAAGAGACTTGGACAGGCTGAATCAATGGGCCAAGGCTAGTTGTATTACATTTAACAAAGCCAAGTTCTGGGTCACAACAACCCCAGTCTACACTAAAGGCTCAGGGAAGATTGTCTGGAAAGTTTCCTGGTGGAAAAAGACCTGGTGGTGCTGGTTGACACATGGCTGAACATGAGCCAGCAGTGTGCCCAGCTGGTCAAGAAGGCCCGTCCTGGATAAGAAATGGTGTGTCCAGCAGAAGGGAAGTGATTGTGCTCTGTACTCAGCACTGGTGAGGCCACACCTTGAGTATTGTGTTCAGTTTTGGGTGCAACAAGATAAGAAGGACATTAAGGTGCTAGAGCTGGTCCAGAGAAGAGCACTGAGTCTTGTGAGGGGTCTGGAGAACATGTCTTATGAAGAGTGGCTGAGGGAACTGGGGTTGCTTAGTCTGGAGGAGGTCGAGGGGAGACGGTATTGCTCTCTACAGCTACCTGAAAGGAAGTTGTGGTCAGGTGGGTGTTGGTCTCCCAGGTAACTAACAATAGGATGAGAGGTAATGGGCTTAAGTTGCACCAGGGGATGTTTAGATTAGGTTTTAGGAAAAAAATCTATACTGAAAGAGTGGTGAAGCCTTGGAATAGACTGCCCAGGTAGGTGTTCAAAAAATGTGTAGGCGTGACACTTTAGGACATGGCTTATTGGTCATGATAGTGTTGGGTAGAAAATTGGACTTGATGATCTTGGAGGTCTTTTCCAACATTGATGATTCTGTGATTCAGTAATCCCTGCCACCATATGCATTTATTGGTGTGTTTTAATTTTGCTAAGAGGTCTTCACTTAGCCAAGCTGATCTCCTACCTCCCCTGCCTGATGTCTTGCACATCAGCATTGAGAACTGCTACGCCCTAAGAAAAATATTTTTCAATATCTTCCAGTTCTTGTTCACTCCTTTGCCTCTGAAAGCAATTTTCCAAGGTATCCCACACATTAGTGCCCTAAAGAGCTGAAAGTTTAACTTTCTGAGGTTTAGAGTCCTGACTCTACTTTTTACCTGTCCTACACCCCTCAAGATTGAGGATTCTACCATATCACTGCAGCCCAAGCAATCTCCAGTCTTTTCCTCTGTTAAGTTCTTTCCCATTAGTGAGCAACAGGTCCAACAGTACCTCTCCTCTGGTTAGACTCTACATCACCTGTGTAAGGAAGTTGTCCTCAATGCACTCCAGTAGTTTCCTGGACTGTTTACAGTTTGCTGTGCTGCTTTTCTAGCAGATGCCCAGGTGGTTGAAGCCCCTCTATCAGGTTCAGGGCCTGCAAGCATATTTCTTCCTGCAGTGAAAGAACAAACTCTTCAACATCTTTGTGGTTCGTGTCTGCTACAGGCCACCTGAACAATGATCCTAGCTAAGATGAAGAGTTTGTTCAACAAAGTTTCCTGTGTTAGTTTGGTCTCTAATTTTCACCCATAAACTCTGCTGTTCTTCAAAGATAACTCTGTGCAATCAATCATCAGTTCATGAATGATACCCTTGGAAAGTATCCATCTGTAGATCACATAGACATAAACTGAAGATTTTTTAAGATTATTGAAGAGAAAATTAAAATTTTAACTACTTAGTAGTTTTAATTTGTGACTGAGGAATGATCTGGCATGGAGGGCAAGAAGATCCAACTACAGAAGGAATTAAACAGTCTGGAAGCAGGGACACCAAAGACAGAACAAGTGAGGTTCCCTGCGTGATAAGACAAGAAACAGCTGCAGTAATTCCTTGTAGCCATCCTGGAACAGGGCCACCTTTGGGCAGCAAAACTGGGCTGGAGGATGAATCCAAGACCAGGCTGAGGGTGCCCCATACAAACACTCATGGGATTGTTGCTGGTGTCAGTGTATGTAAGGAATCAACTTGTGATGCATCTTTGTAGACTCCATGTAGAATCACTTACAGCCGTAGGACTCTGCCTGATGCATTGTTTATTAAAATCTTTTCTTTGTATTTAAGCACAAGTGTGTGTTTAATGCACCTCAAATGGTAACTTAAAAATTTCCCCACATTAATCATGGAAGATTGGAGTTAAGAAAGATGAATTTAGACCCCAAAGGGCCTTGGGATGTCTTTTCAGAACAAAGTCCTACAAAAAACAGTTAGAGTAGGTGGCTTGGAGGACATATTTGCCACAAAGAAAGGTGAGCTAATTTCAGATCCCCACTCTGGTTCCCTCATACTTCCAGGAAGTGAGTTTTCCATCTCTGATCATCAGAGCTGTGGTCTCTGCTCTGGCTTATGGCAGTTCATTTAATACTCAACAACAATTCACATCACCTCTGCCCAACACATAACTTCCAGTTCCCTCTAATTTGATCAACTAAATTGTCTCATTAACATGCCAGCGATATTACTTTTTAAATGATACTCATATATTTATTTACTTTGAATCTTCTACTTGCCGTGGTGCCTTACTGATGTTGAGCAAAGGGGAAGTTTGAGAATGGATGATTCATTTATCACTCTAAAAGTCTGAGGATAATGACATATTCTGATTTCTCACTTGCCTCTGTAACTCCCAGATACTCTCTTTCACCTTCCTTACATGAAGTTGATTGTACTGCCTTGAGATGCTGGTTTCCTAGCTAGGGCAATCTGCAGTCTACTGGTTTAGATGGAAATAGCAATCTGCCTGGTTTGAGCGATATTGAATAAAGAGACTGCAAATACTGCAGTCTTTCATTCATGGCTTTGGACAGAAACTATGAAGGTAGAAGATATACTCCTCCAGCAGGTCCCAGGACACATGTTTCCATTCTGCTAACCCTGCCTTGAAACAATCTTTCAAGAAAGCACTGAATGCAGATTTGAAGACAGAGGTGTGGGATCTACAGCATCCTAAGGAAGGGGAGTTTCAACCCCATAAGAGACCATGATGGAAATTCAGTGTATGATGTGAGCTCTTAGGGGCATTAGTGTGGGGGTGGGTATGGTGTGGTTGTGCAAACGTGACCAGAGGACTTAACAGTAAAGCTTTGCTGGACTTTTCATTTCAGGACTTTTCCCCTGGCTACCTGGTTGATTCTTCTTCTCACACATAAGTCAGTTGCCAGGTCAGGTCAGGTTAACAGGGACTTTTCAGTGATGGCTTCTTACGTAGTATCAGATGTGTGCTGTTTCCTAGGAGTTTTCTGTGCTTCTCCAGGAATTTTATTTAATAAATCCTGTGCTTATGTAGGGTCTTCAGACACTGCCAATGCTTTGATCTTCTTCTCTGTTTTTCTCCAGCATGTCACAGGTGTGAATTCTGGACCTTTGCTACAGGATGTTGCAGGGCAGGATGTGATGGGGGAGGGTGGGAAGAGCAGGTGATAAGCAGATCATGGTGAAATGTACATCTGCTACATGATTGGGCAGGTCTTCTAAGCTCAATAAGCCCACGTATTTCCAGAGGTTCCTATTACTTTGTGCCTGTCACATTTCTGAACAAACAGCATGTGGTAGTCTATTCCTCTCCTTGCAGTGAGCCCTGGTTCTCATTTCACTGAGACCTAGAGAAAGGAAAATTAGAAAAAGAGATGTTAAATGATCAGCCCATGCATGACTGATCTGCCTGTCAGTGGTATAATTCCTGCTCTCAGATTTGATGGTTGTTATTTTTAACTAGGAATGAACTGGTAGAAATAACTTAGACCCCTGACTTTGCAGGGCAATTGTCAAAGCACTTAATGAAAATTTGTACAAGTGACATATCTCAGTTTGCCCCACAGTAAAGGAGGGTTTGACAGCTACACTGGTGACTTCAACACCTTGGTGAATATCTGTATGATGTGGCAGACTCCAGTCACAACTGAGCAGAGTTAGGCAGGTAAGCGGTAAAATATTCACCTCACTCCTGCAAGGAATGTCAGAGGGCAGAAGATATTTCATTGTAAGCACTCCTAGTCTTTTCCACCCTTTCATATTTTTTTCCAGAAATCTCCATCAATCAATGAATTTAAAATATTCTTGTAATCCATATTTTATATATATATGTGTATAATCTTTTAAAGACTGAATCTGCAGGTCTTTGAGATGCACAGGGACTGTCCATCAGCACCAATGAAGGCTATATGGCCTTCCACACCTGGTGGCTTTCATTTGTGAATTTGACCCACATGACTTCAACATCACGACACAAATCCCCCAGAGGAGTACTTAAGCCCATGTAAAATAGTACACCTTTAATTTGCCTTGTGGTATTTGAAAGCTGAAATTCTCAGTAAATCACAAGTCTCTTGTTTCTTAAAATTATGGGGTAGAGGAAAGGAGGCTGGGAGTAAAAAACGTCTGGTAATATTAGAAGAGTTGACAATACTGCTCCTCCAGCCTTTCTTCCCTTCAGTACTTTCTTTCCTGCTATGTATGTCTTTTTGGGATGTGATGGAGAGGGGTGAGGTTTACTTTGTTACTTGGTAGGTTCCTGTTATTTAAAGGTCAAGCAATTCACTTAGCTCAGTGTGGGTTTGCTTTGTTGCCAGCCACAGCCTGGCTCCCTTCCTGGTTTAGGGCCCTGAGTCTGTAATCTCAGTGAGTCATTGAATAGGCAGATGCTTGATGTAGTTCTTGTCACTCTACAAATCATATTTTATTGCTTATACTTGCAGAATAGCTGCACACTAACCAAGAGTAGCCAAGGTATTTGGAGTAGCTGACATGTCAATCCTGCATGCATGCTGAGCTGCACTGAGCTGGGCTGAACTGAGCTAAACTGAACTTAACTGGGTTGAACTGTGCTGAGCTGAACTGGACTGAACTCACTCTTTTTCTGAGCATCCAGACTCTTTTTCACTATAGAACTTTTGCTCTTCCACTCCTCTTGCAAATGATAGATATGAGGACATTCAACTCGTATCAGAAATTCAACTTATATCAGCAAGACACTTATGGACCTTACCACAGAGGAAGAAAAACTCTCCTCAGAAACCATCATCTCAGAACAATGTAGTGCAAAATCAAAGTGTTTGCAAAATGAATGTAGTGCAAAGTCAAAAAGCTTAGTGTTATGCACTTTTAACTGATTACTATTGGGACATCCTTTTCCCAGCAAAGAATCATAGAATTGTAGAACGATAGAATCTTAGAATAACAGAAATTTTGGTTAGAAGCGACCTTTAAAGATCACATAGTCCAACTCCTGACACCGTGGACAGGAACATCTTTCACTAGATCGGGTTGCTCAAAGACACATCCAACCTGACCTTGAAAACTTCCAAGGATGCAGCATCCATAACTTCTTTGGACAACCTGTTCCAGTGTCTCATCATAACAAAATTTCTTTTGTATATCCAGTATAAATCTACTCCCTTTCAGATTAAAACCTTTGTCCCTTAGCAGGTCCCTGTAGGTCCTGGTAAAAAGTCTCTCTATGTCTTTCTTATAATCCCCCTTTATGTATTGAAAAGCCACAATTAGGTTTCCCCAGAGCCCTCTCTTCACCAGGCTGACCAATCCCAACTCTCTCAGCCTTTTCTTGCAGGAATGGTGGAGCCCATCGAACATTTCTGTGGCTTTCCTCTCAACCTGCTCAAACAGATCCATGTCTTTCTTGTTCTGGGGACCTCATAAATGGATGCAAGAATCTAGAAATCTCATGAGAGTGGAGTAGAAGGAGAAAATCACATCCCTCAATCTGCTGGCCACACTTCTTTTGTTGCTGTGGTTTTCTGGGATTGCTGGCTCACGTTAAATTTTTCATCCATTGATATCCCAAAGTCCATCTCCACTGGCTGTTCTCATTCAATTTATCCTTCAGTCTGTACTGATACTGGTGATTTTTCCCAACACAGGTTCAGGGCCTTGTACTTGCTTCTGTTGAACTTTGTGAAGTCACAAAGGCCCACTCCTGCCTGTCAAGGTGCCCGTGGACAGCAACCCCTCCCTATACCACATCAAGTACACCACTCAACTTGGTGTCACCTGTAATTTTGCTAACGGTGACCTTTGTCCCACTGTCTATGCCACTAACGAAGTTATTGAACAGTACTAGTACTAGTGATGTACTCCACTTGTTACTGATATCCATTTAAATGTTGAGCCATTGATGCAGCCATCCAGACAAGTCCTTATCCATTGAATAGTCCATCCATCAAATCCATATCTCTTCAATTATCTGTCCAATTTACCATAACAATTTTGGGTTTTTTTTGAAAACAGGATGACCTACAGAGCACCCCCTGTTTGAAATGCTTATACACCAATGCATGCATCATGGGGAATAAGCAGGAGGAGCTAGAGATCTGTGTTCGGTCTCAGGACCATGATCTCAGGAAGTTATACTGCTCCCCTGTATGCTAATCTGACTCCACCAGATTTTAGAACTCTATTAAATTATGAGGATTGTGGACATGGTTATTACTAAAATATCATATTATTGTTATTATTTTCTAGTGTTTTCACTGTGTGGCATCAGATCAGTCATCAGTGCAGCTATACCAGTCAGACAGCCACCAAAAGTTGTAGAGTGAGTGCCATTTCCCTGCAACATTCTGCGCTACACTCTGTAATNGCAGCTATACCAGTCAGACAGCCACCAAAAGTTGTAGAGTGAGTGCCAGTTCCCTGCAACATTCTGCGCTACACTCTGTAATTATCCAGGTTTCACAAGGTCCTATCATATGCAGGAATTGTGCTGCAGCTGTTCAGGCGCCTCAAGCCCCCTCAACAAGGCCTGCTGTTGCGCCAGCCCAAAATCCAAGCACCGCACCTACTGAGACTCTGCAGGCCCCCGCAACGAGCCCTGCTGCTGCAAGCACCACAGCTTCGCATACTCCACAAAATCCCGCAATGAGCCCTGCTGCTGCTGCTTCAAATACAAGCACCACAACTTCACATTCTCCACAGCCTGCCCCCATGAGCCCTGCTGCTGCTGATTCACTTCTCAAAACAAGCA
>VWZY01009923.1:29002-41017 GCA_013399075.1 Chloroceryle aenea | reverse complement strand
GGAAATAGTGGTGGGATATTGGAATAGACTTCCCAGGGAGATGGTTGAGTCGCCATCTCTGGATGTTTTTAAGAATCGCTTAGATGTAGTGTTGCGGGATATGGTCTACGGGTGAACTTGTAGAGTGAAAGGTTGGACACGATGATCTCATGGGTCTTTTCCCATGGGAAAAGTCAGGGCAAAAAGAAAGGAGTAACTGAACAGAGCAGACAACTCCCAAATGCTGAGGTGGATGTTAAAGATAAGAGACCGCTGTACACTGCCTCATGCCACTGTACGCTG
The DNA here is from genome assembly GCA_013399075.1 of Chloroceryle aenea. Classification (NCBI taxonomy): domain Eukaryota; kingdom Metazoa; phylum Chordata; class Aves; order Coraciiformes; family Cerylidae; genus Chloroceryle; species Chloroceryle aenea. The sequence continues at coordinate 40,735 of VWZY01009923.1, read as the reverse complement.
CTGTACGCCGCTGTACGTCTTCTGCTTGCATGCTGCTTAATAACCAGTTAAGAATGGGCTTAAACTGCTTAGCCAATGATGTTGTTACAAGCAGCATAAACATAGAGGGGATGATTATATAAACCGCACCCTGGAGCTAATAAAGTGTCATCCACCTGATCACGTTGGTCTGTGTGTGACTGGTATGTTCTCCTTCAGGTCACAATCAGGAATTCTTTCCACTTTAGTCAGAAAAGAAGGAAAACATAAAATGGGAATCTTTATCTGTCATTAATACAAGTGCCCTGGTCATTATGTAGGGAGAGTGGAATTATATGTATTTTAATATATTTTGAAGGATGAAACCAAGCAGAAGGGTCCTGTTCTGATACACAGTTGGGCATCCACAGCCAGCAGTTGAAGATAAAGGCTAAACCAGCTACACTGGGGCAGACCAGAGGTCTGTCCAACCCAGCGACCAGCAGATACAAATGAAGATTAGATCCTACAGCTAGATCCTTCCCACAGCTAGCTCTCAGGCTTTTAAGAACTTCCCAGGTCAGGAGTTCTCTCAGGTGTGTCAGTGTAATTGTCATTGAGACCTCATACACAAGACTTAGCCTGTTAGACCCAGAGAGGGGTTGGTTAGGCACACGTTAGCATGTTTGCTCAATTTTTGCTCACAGTTTTGTCTCATACTTCACAGTCTGCATCTCTTCGCATGCCAAACCTGTTGGAGAGCTCACTGATAGCTTTCACATTTACCCATAGAGAAATGAGCTCAAGCTCTCATCTTGGGTGAGATGCTGTGTAAAGTAAGATACTATTGCTTAGAAGAGTAAATAGGCCAACAGGGAAGGAGGCAGTGGCAGACTTAGCAAAACAGGATGCAAATGGCCTATTTCAATGCCCAAGTCACTAATTCACAGTGTATCCTCAGTGGCAAACCAGAAATACATGGCAACAAGATGCTGGTAAGTGCTTTAAACTCTACTCTTCACACAGCAGACTACATTGTCATTGGAGAGTATCAAAACAAGACAATTCCCCCAGGGTCCAGCAGCATCCCGTCTGCTTGCAGCACAGTGACAGTGTTTTGCATTGTGATGTGCTGAACCAACAGGGGTTTACATTTTCTAAGCTACTTATAAGCATTTGTTACTCTCAAATTTCTGCATTGGTTACATTTGTCATGAGAATGATGAAACATTGGAGACAGTTTGCTTCTGCTTTCTTGAAGACTTTATATGGAATGTTTACATTTCATTGTTTTTAATCTCACATCTGTTTATATGTGCTCTAAAAAAAAAAAGTAAATGGGTAGTTCTGTTTACAAAAAAGAAACTGCCTCAAAATAAAGATTTAGATACACCCTACCTTAAAAATGCACATGGCACTCTCTTCTCTGTAAAAATATGTATAGGAAGACATGGGTTGTAACTGTTAGGGCAGCAAAGCTGGTGAAGGGTCTGGAGAACATGTCTTATAAGGAGCAGCAGAGGTATCTGGGGTTGTTTAGTCTGGAGAAGAGAAGGCTGAGGGGAGACCTTATTGCTCTCAACAGCTACATGAAGGGAGGTTGTGGTGAGGTGGGTGTTGGTCTCTTTTCCCAGGAGACTAGTGGTAGGACAAGAGGACAATGAGCTTAAGCTGTGCCAGGGGAAGTTTAGGCTGAATATTAGGAAAAAATTCTTTAGTGAGACAGTGGTGAGGCCGTGGAACAGGCTGCCCCGGGAGGGGGTGGAATCACCATTTGTAGTGGGTTATTACAAAGTGCTCAGCATGACCACTATCTGTCTGATTCTGCACACAGGTAATTTTTTTAATCCACCTGGAAGATGACATTCTTGGTAGTATAATACAAAGTTCCTCCGAGTTTTGATCACATGAGAGGCAATGAAATAAACTTGCTTTAGACAGTGTTACATTTATCCTGATCATAAGTGGAGCTGTGCCGCCATAATGTCACTGACACATAAGCCAGTAAGGTACAATTTCATTCACCTCAGGGCCTTGAAGGTATGCTGATGACCATGCTGTCATGTAGAAGAACCTGGCCACTCACTGCCCTGCAGGGAGGGAGTTTGATGGGGGAGTTAGACAGTGAAAGACAGATGGGTATGGGTTGTGAAATGCAAGATTGGAGGTGTGAGTTATGAGCTGGATCAGAGATGTGAGATATGAGTTGTGAGCTGAATGGGAAATGTGAGAAAGCAGTTGGAGAGAATGGAGCTCTGCCTGGAGATGGATGAAAAGAGATCATATGGTCTAGGATTAAAGAGAGGACAGATAAGGTGACATTATAGTAGGTGCCCACTATGGGCCAACTGACCAGGAAGAACAAGTGGATGAATCATAGAAAGTCTTGAGTTGGAAGGGGCTGATCTAGGAATCATCTACTTTCAACACTGCTTGCTGTTAGGACCTCATAGAGGTCAGAAACTACTGGTGTGCTGAGTCCATGCCTGTTTAACACCCTCATTAATGATGGGGCAGAGTTTATCGTTGTAAAGTTTGGTGATGACACAGACCTGAGAGGAGTGGTAGAGAGTCATGCTACCACCCAGAGGGACATTGACAGGCTGGAGAGATGGGTTGGCAGGAGCCTCATGAAGTTCAACAAGGGGAAGTCCTGCACCTGAGGAGGAACAATCCCACCCATCAATATTTGTTTGGAGTGACCTAGATGTCAGAAAAGTACCTAATGGGTTCTGGTAGACACCAAGTTGAACGTGAGCCAGTAATGTGCCCTTGCAGCCAAGATAGTTAATGGTATTCTGGTATACTATAGAGAGTCCAGTGAAGGGCCATGAAGATGATTAAGGGACTGGAGCACCTCTCCAATGAGGAGAGGCCAAGACAGCTAGGACAGTTCAGCCTAGATAAGGATCTTACTAGTGTGTATGAATACTTGTAGGGGAAATGTAAAGAGGAAGGGATCAGCCTCTTTTCAGTGGTGACCACTTACAGGACTGGAGGCAGTGGGCACAGACTGAAACACAGGATGTTCCTCTTCAACATTAGGAAACACTTTTTTTTTCTCTGTAAGTGTGACTGAGTAGTGGCAGTTTGGTCAGAGAGTCTGTGGAGTCTTGCTCCTTGGAGATATTCAACAGCTGTCTGGACATGGTCATGGGCGATCACCAAGGACATGGATATCACCAATTGATTTTAGGTGGCTTGAGCAGAGGGGTTGGATCAGATGACATCCAGAGGTCCCTTGTAACCACAACCATTCTGTGTTGGGGATCCAGGCAACTGAGGAGCTCCTTTCCAATCCTTTGGGTGCTGCCAGGAGTGCTCAGAATCTTCCTGTGCTCTCCTACTCTCACTTTTTTGACCTTTTTTCATTTATTCTCCCGCAGAAATCATATGACTCTCCCTTTATGAGTCTTTCCTTTAGCCTTTTAATTATGCTTGTGCTGGTACTTGAACTGACTAAATAAAAACATCCCCTGTCAATACAGAAGAGCCTTCTCAGAAACAGCTACATGGTGGATTCCCCTCATCTTAGGCATCTGTAGTGTAGAAGTGTCTTCCTGGGATCCCTCCCAAGGTTGTGCATAGATCGGAACACTTCTAGGGTGAGAATCAACTAGTTGTGATGGATTTTCTGCAGTTAGAGAACAGAAGTGACAATTTGTCTTCATTGTTCAGAAGGAAACACGAAGCCTGATATCAAATGGAAAACCTTACCTTGTGAATCAGGAATACCATCCTCACCTTATCACTCTCCTACAGACCACAGTGTTGTCCAAGAGACATGGAAGTAATTAAAACCATCACTTGTACACAGGGTCAGAACCAGTCTGACCTGCAATAAAAAACACATGTGGATGTGTTCAGGCAGTTTTTACCACACTAAAAGCTATGAGTCTGTCCTGCCTGGAATACATGCAGAAGACATTTAGGGATTTAAATGGTAACTACACTACCAAATTCAATGATTCTTCTTGGGCTATGTACTAAGAAAGTGCATGGGCCTTAAGGATAACTGGCACAGAATAGACTTGTTAGTGCTAGCTAAGTCTCATCTCCTGAAAACAGAGTGACTGCAGGCTGACCTTGCTTCATGGTCCATGGTAGCTAGACCATGTTCAGGAAGTATCTAGGAGAATGCTCACTGGCATGCACTGAAGGACTGCCAAGCTGATGGCTGAGCAACAGGAACAACTGGGAGCATTCCTTGGCACAGCTTAACTTTTCAGCACAGTCATAGCAGTACCTGCAAAGATATTGATTACACATGTAGGAGAAAAGCAGCTTCTAAAACTGCTGCTGAAAAGTCTGCCTCCAAACAAGAAACTGCTCTTTTCTTCTGGGTTGGGTTCTTGGACATTTAGTATAAAAGTAAGAGATATTCCCATGAAAGCAAGAATCAAAGGCTCAGACTCATGCAGCATCTGAACAGGTTGTCAGATAGTCACATGGAAAACTACCTGGTGACATTGACATTGACTCTGAGCCTACCAATAGCAAAAAAAACTTTGTCCCTTCTTGGGTACAACCATGGAACATGTTTTGTTTGCAAAGCAAAATAAAGCTTTAAAAGAAACAAAAGCAAAAATGGGTAATAAGTAACCTTCTCTTTTTCAATAATTTGTGAAGGTCCAATAAATTATTAATGGTTGTTTGTCAAGGGTTTTGGCTGGGCCAGCCAGTAGATGAATGACAGATGCTTTTTATTAACCCCTCTCCCATCCCAAAAGAGAAAATACAGTGAATAAAGGAGAGAGAGACTTATGAACTGGAAAACTGCAACTGTTTTAATGAAAATAACAACAATAAAATATATACAAATACAGACAAAACCAATATTGAATCCAAGCTCCCTGATAGGAATTATGTCACTGTCACCACAGATGCTGTGGAGCAGGCACTGGGGAAGTCCCAGACTGGACTCAGTGGCAGAGGAGAAACACATTCGGAAGCTGGATTCTGGAATTGGATTCAGAAACACCTGGATTGGGATCAAAGGCAGAACTGGCAGAGTCCTCCTTGAACACTGGATGTTGAAGAACCAGGTTTAACCCTTGTGATCTCTCAGCTTTATATTGAATATGACATATATGGTCAGTTTCAGGTCACCTGTCCTGTCCACTCCTGCCCCTTCCTTTCCAGCATGCCAATGTGGTACGCAAAACTTAGCAGTGCCCTGGCCTCCATAGGAGCAAATATAAACAAGAACCTTTCTGCACACCAGTCCTTGGTAGTAACTATAAACAGGTGTTACCACTGTTAGAAGCAGACACTGTCTGTGAAGATATGCTGCTAACTTTAGACTGTCCAGTTAGTCAGAAGAGACTGAGATGAAAATAAAGTCACTGAACACAATTAGTTCAGTTGTAAATGAAACCAGAACATTGCTTTAAGTATGTGACAGATGGGTATGAGCTCTAGGTTTTGTCACAGTGGCAGGCGGTGTTAGGAATGGCCATCGTCATATATAGCTGATTAAGCTGTTTATCTTTAATAATTGATTAGCCTTTTATTAAAAGATCTGTTAATCACTCATTAAACTTTTCTAAGTGGCATACCATAAGGCATAACCCAAATCTCAGAAGGTCAAGTGTCATTTCACATACTCATCTTTCTGTTCACAAGACAAATTCAGCAGAGGCAGAAAGTATAAAGTCTAAACACCTGTGAAAAAAACAGAGGAAGATGGTATGGCACCTCCAAGATAAAGAAACGTCTTTAACAAGAACAACAAAACAAAACAGATGTGTGCAAGCAGGACACAGGCATCTGGATATACAATAGGCTTGATCACACAGTATGTTTTAGTACCCAGTAGACTTCTAAGAGCCTTGTGGGTTGCTCTGTGGTTTGGAAGGACATTCTGATTTTTAAGTGAATGAATGGTTAATCCATGTAGAAACCACTGTTAGTGGGGAAAGAGTACCCACCACAGAAAGAGTACCCACCACAGCCTTCACCTCTGCCTATTGCAGGTACCTACCTGAAAGCAAAGAGGTGTTACAGCTCCTCCAAGAAAAACTGTAAGTGGAATCTTTTGATCCCTCTATGACAGGCCCAGCCTCTGAGGCTGATTTAAAGGAAAAATTCTTTCTGACACACAGGAATTCCAGGGAAAATTTCAACCCACACAAGGTTTTTGAAAGAAGGATTTTTATAAGGGAATGCTGAAGAGCAGCTGCTGCTTCTATTCAGTATTTATAACTACAGAACAATAACAAGCAGGATGTAGGAGGGAAGGGAACTAAGAGTGCACATATGTGTTGGGGTGTCTACGCTTTAGCCCAGCTTGATCAGACCCTAAGGCAGAAGTGAGCATTGTTATCAATAATGAAGTAGTTGTTGCTAAAGCTCTTCTGGTGATATACAAAGAAAAGGAAAAAAAAAAATTAATATTTTCCTTGTTTACTGTCCTAGTCACCTAGACAGAGTTGTCTTCCTTGCACAGCTGGTGTGTTGTTATTCATTTCTTAGGCCTTGATACCATTCTTTGGGGAAGTTAAACTCCACATTCCATACACACACCCTCCTTTTGTGTGAAAGTATCTCTCTTTCACTTGCGGAGGTGAAGACCTTGCCTCTACTCATAAGGCAATGACTAGTGTACAAATTATGGCTGGGAATGACAGGGCAGAGAGCTGTTAAACTCTCATTGTATTGTGATTGTCAGAAAGTGACTGTCTTTTCTCACTGGTTCACTGAGGCCTTTGCTGAAGAGAGACCTGCAATTACTCACAGCTGATTACATACCTGACTGATAGCCAAGAAATTAAGTTGGCCTATGCTCTACATCAAAACTTCTTTCTATAAAGACAGAAAGTCACGACATCCCTTCTGAAGGGAACGGAAGTCCCTGTCTACAGACCAGACCCTCTTCCTAGGGAAGTCTGCTACCTCCCTGGAGAGTGGGTGACAAAACTTCCTGCCTTATTATGGCCCTCAGATTATTATTCATTATTGACTTTTCGGGTAGGTAGTGATGAACTCACAAGAAATCCAAGGGAAGTCAAGAGAGACTTCAGGGACTTGGGCAACCTGTCAAGGGATTGGGGGCACAAGTATTGTGCAAGTAGGATCCCTCCAGTTGCAGGGAACAATGAGGGAAGAAAGAGGAAGATGTATTACATAAGAATCTATTAGTACCCTTCTGTTGCTAGTACTATAGTTACAACCTGTCATCATTCCTCAAACAGAGGAATACATTTAGTAATCTCTTCAAAGATCTCAGTATGATCTTTCAAAAGTTGCTCAGAAGTTTTATGGCAAAATGAGATTATAAAACCAGGCCAATTTGTAGAGCTTGAAATTATTAATGTGAACATATTTAAGTTTTAAATGGTAAGAAGGTTTGCTTCAGGTAGACTCCAGTCCTGGATTCTCTTATCTATTACTGTGAGAACAATAACAATGTTAAAAGCAATGTTACAAAATCACATGAGAACTGAGTCAGAAAGAAATCATATTATAACTCTAACACCTCTATCCACATTCTACTGGGTTATAGTCGTAGGTGACTCCCTTCTAAGGGGAACAGAGGGTCCAATATGCTAGGTAGACCCTCCTCACAGGGAAATCTGCTGTCTCCCTGGAGCCCATGTTAAGGACATCACTAGGAAAGTTCCTAGCTTGGTACAGCTCTCAAACTATTACCCATTATTGATCTTCCATGTAGGTGGTGAGCACATTGAGACTGCTAGTCCAAGAACAATCAAAAGACACTTTAGAGCCCTGGAACGGGTGGTGAGGGAATCTGGAGCACAAATTATCTTTTCTTCTCTTCTTCCAGTGGCAGGCAGTGACATTGGAGTGAATAGAAGAATCCAGTCTATTAATACATGGCTCTGTAGCTGGTATCACTGCAACAATTTTAGCTTTTTTGACAACAGGATGTCCTGTACAGCACCAGGCTTTCTGGCATCAAATCAGAGACACTCTCAAATGGGGAAGAGAGTCTTTGCACAAGGGATTGCAGGTCTGATTGACAGGGCTTTAAACTAGATGTGAAGGGGGAGGAAGATGTAACTGCCTTTGCTAGAGAGGCTTCTGGGTGTAGTAGTCCAGAGGGAAGCGCTCTGACATTTTTGAAAACCAGAAGGCCTACCACACCTCAAGGGCAAAAACTGTGTGCTCAGATCCCTTTCTGAAATGCTTATACACAAATGCACACACTGTGTGGGATAAACAGGAGGAATTGGAGATGTGTGCAGTTGGAGGACCATGATCTCATTACTGAGACCTGGTGGAACAGCTCCCATGATTGGAATGTTGTCATGGACGGTTATGTACTTTTCAGGATAGACAGACCATCAAGGCAACGCGGTGGAGTCACTATGTTAGCAACCGGAATGCACTGAGCTTTTTCAGGGCGGGGAGTGAAGAAAGTGTTGAAAGGAAAATATGGGCGAAGCTGTTGTGTATGTCTGCTACAGACCACCAAACAAGGAAGAGGATGTCAATGAGGCCTTCTACAGACAGATGGAAGTAGCTTCAAGATCACATGCCCTGGTGCTCATGAGTAATTTCAATCACTCTGCAATTGTTGAGAAGACCACACATAGTCTAGAAGGCTCTTGCAGTGCATTGACAATAACTTTCTGACTCAAGTGGTAGAAGAGCCAATGAGAAGAGGCGTGCTGCTGGACTGTGTATTGAAGAACAAAGAAGGTCTGGTCAGGGATGTGAAGGTTGGAGGCAGCCTTGGCAGTAGTGATCATGATGTGGTAGAGTTTAGTATCATACAAGGAAGAATCAGGACAATAAGTAGGATTGCAAACCTGGATTTCAGGAAGGTTAACTCTGTGCTCTTCAAAGACCTACTTGGAGGAATCCCTTGGGCTAAGACTCTAGAAGGTAAGGGGACCCAAGAGAGCTGAATAATATTCAAGCACCTTTTTCTTCTAAACTCAAGAGTTGTGGATCCCTTCGGGTAAAAAGTCAAGTAGAAGAGTCAGGATACCAGCATGGATGAGTGAGGAGCTGGTGTGCAGGAAAGAAATTCACAGTATGTGGAAGAAGGGACTAGGTCACTTGGAACAAATATAGGAATGTTGACAGGGTTTTTAGGGATGCAACAAGGAAGGCCATGTCTCTCTTGGAATTAACTCTGGCACAGGAAGTAATAGACAACAAGGACTTCTTCAAATACATCAATGGTAAAAGGAAGACTCAGGAAAAGGTGGGGCCACTGCAGTATGCTTTTTATGGGAGACATTATTTTTTTTGTGGAAGACACTATGTCCCATAACATCCTCGTGGGTTAGCTCAGGAAGTGTGGGTTAAAAGAGTGGACAGTGAGATGGGTTGAGAACTGGCTGAACAATAATGCTCAGAGGGTCATGATCAATGTGCAGAATCCAGTTGGAGACCTGTAGCTAGAGGTGTTCGCCAGAGGACGGTACCGGGTCCAGTCCTGTTCAACATGTTCATCAATGATGTGTATAAAAGCAAAGAGTGTACCCTCAGCNAAGAAGGGACTAGGTCACTTGGAACAAATATAGGAATGTTGACAGGGTTTTTAGGGATGCAACAAGGAAGGCCATGTCTCTCTTGGAATTAACTCTGGCACAGGAAGTAATAGACAACAAGGACTTCTTCAAATACATCAATGGTAAAAGGAAGACTCAGGAAAAGGTGGGGCCACTGCAGTATGCTTTTTATGGGAGACATTATTTTTTTTGTGGAAGACACTATGTCCCATAACATCCTTGTGGGTTAGCTCAGGAAGTGTGGGTTAAAAGAGTGGACAGTGAGATGGGTTGAGAACTGGCTGAACAATAATGCTCAGAGGGTCATGATCAATGTGCAGAATCCAGTTGGAGACCTGTAGCTAGAGGTGTTCGCCAGAGGACGGTACCGGGTCCAGTCCTGTTCAACATGTTCATCAATGATGTGTATAAAAGCACAGAGTGTACCCTCAGCAAATCTGATGATGCAAAACTGGGAGAAGTGGATGATAGACCAGCAGGCTATGTTGCCGTCCATCAAGATCTGGACAGGCTGGAGAGCTGGGCAAAGGCAAACCTAATGAAGTTCAACAAGGATAAGTATAGAGTCCTATTGCTGGGAAGGAATAACACCACCNTTCTGGATCTGTTCCTGTGTGGCCTGCCCTGGGTGATCCTGCATTGTCAGGGGGGTTGGATCAGGTGTTGTGTAAAAGGGTAGAGTCATTTGTCAGAACATACCCCCGCCTTGCATTCCAGCTTCTCCTCAGTTATCAGAGGGCTTGGAGGACTGGGCTTAGATACTAAGTGCTGTCCAATTTGGCACTATTAGTCCGGCCGTGTTCAGTTTATCTGAACTCTCACGTCTCTCTCTGGATTCACTAACAGTGCTGCACACCCCATCTGGTTGTGATTCACGGCTTCATTCAGCCAGTAAGGAACTGTCAGCTCTCAGTGAGAGATTTCTGTGACTGTCAACAGGAATAGTGCAGTTTATTAAAGCAACAGGTGTACAGGTTCTTGCAGATTGCCAGTGATAAATTCACCATCTTCAAAGCACCTGAAAATATTCAAAACATGTGAAGTTAAAAGAAGCAGATACAGAGAGATTTCTGACTTCTTCCTGGGAAGTGCTCAGAGAGTCCTGATCTTATCCAAAGGCATCCCTATGGTGGGGAGGAGAGATTCAGCTCGTGGACTGATCCCAGGAGCCAGAGATAATCTCTGATGGTATCTTCCCTGACTTGTCCATTATGACAGGACAAGGAGCAATGGTTTTAAGTTGGGAAGGAAGAGGTTTAGACTGGATATTAGAAAGAAGTTCTTTAATATGAGGGTGATAGACCACTGGAATGGTCTGCTCAGAGAGGTGGTGGAGGTCCCATCCCTGGAGTCATTCAAGGTCCAGCTTGATGGGGCTCTGAGCAACCTGCCCTATGTACAGATGTTCCTACTTGTGTAGAAGGTTGGATCAGATGACCTCTAGAGGTCCCTTCCAGCCTAAAACATTCTATGGTTCTATGATGTCTTCCCTGATATCCCCATTTTCTAATCCATTTTTATATTATTTTTCATTTCAAGGCAGGGCTTGAAGGACTCTGGTAATAAACACCATTATTATGATTGGTGTGAAATTCTCTTGCTTTGCTTTTAAAGGGGTAGATGAAGAACATTCACNTTGATGGGGCTCTGAGCAACCTGCCCTATGTACAGATGTTCCTACTTGTGTAGAAGGTTGGATCAGATGACCTCTAGAGGTCCCTTCCAGCCTAAAACATTCTATGGTTCTATGATGTCTTCCCTGATATCCCCATTTTCTAATCCATTTTTATATTATTTTTCATTTCAAGGCAGGGCTTGAAGGACTCTGGTAATAAACACCATTATTATGATTGGTGTGAAATTCTCTTGCTTTGCTTTTAAAGGTGTAGATGAAGAACATTCAGGGCATAAGCTCACCGAGAGCTGGTTGCAGTTTGAAAGCAGGTGGCCTTTGGGATGGAGGTGTGATTTGGCATTATAATGACATTATAATGAGCAAAGTTCATACAAAGGACAGCATTTTGTCATAAAATGATAGACTGTTGGCCTAGGGTGGTAAATATGCAGTTTATCAGTTCCATAGTAGCACAAAGTTCCCATCTCTGCAGTGATTCACAGAGCCTGGCTACAGAGTCTTCACTCCACTCCTCTCCCCCCTGCTGTTCACAGGCAATGTTGTCCAGGGAACTACCGTGGAATGGGTTCCCTGCATACCAGCTGCACTCCACCTCAGGAGCTTCTTCAATAATGTACCTTCCCTTAATGTGTGAACAAGGCTGCACGTTTAATA
>VWZY01009923.1:0-21488 GCA_013399075.1 Chloroceryle aenea | reverse complement strand
TACATTTTGTTACACAACTGTGAGAAAACTGAAAGACAAGTGTTTTAACTGGTTCATGTCCATCTATTCAGTGAGGTAAGTATAAATAATTTCCTCTTTCTTTTGGTCTGTAACCGTATCCCTGTAACCTCCTCTTGGACTAATTCTTCTTAGTCAACTGGATTTCTCTGTAAAGACAGGGATAGAGAAAACCCTATAAAACACTTTTCAGGATTAATCAATAAATCTCTTGTTCATTTAGAAAAAGGACAGTACCTCCATCTTTCAAAATCATGAAAAAGCATGCAAGCACATAAGACAATCTTAGTGAAATAGAAAAACAGCAGGAGAAAAAAAAAAAAGCATTTAAGGAAAACAAAGGAAACTGAGGAAAGGATATATATTTCCAAATGAAACAAATTCATAGAATGACCAAGATTATTTCACACAGATCTTGCAGCATTGACTCATGCAGCCCACAAAAAAATGGACTTGCCTTTGAGAAAAATACATTAAGAGTATTTACTTCGATGTAGCTAATGGAATTTGCTTAGCAAACAGTAAAAATGTCATGCCTGGATCAGTCCACTCTGTTCACATGGATTTATATGACTGACCCATTCATTTAAATACTTTGGCCTGTTGTAAAACATTACCACTTGTGCTTTGAGTGAACATAGCAGAAACTAGGATTTGCTCATTGCCAGTCAATATATAAGCAGATATATATTGCTCAGGTCTTGACCAGTTATCAAGGTTTAGGGTCAGGGTGGTTGATTAGACATATAAGAGACTATATATATTAACCCCTCTCTCCTCCCAATGAGTAAGAAAAGGTTATAACAGAGAGAGACATGTATTTGAAAAGAAAACCAAAACATCTCTAATTAAAACAATAATAATAAAAAGAATATAATATAAAAATATATATTCAAAATATATATAAAAATATACATAGCAATGGCAGTCTAGTGAAGTTCCCATTGACTGGAAAAGGGGACACATCACTCTCATTTTCAAAAAGGGAAAAAAAGAAGACCCGGGAAACTATTAGCCAATCAGGGTCATCTCTGTGCCTGGCAAGATCATGGATCAGATCCTCCTGAAGTTTCTGCTAAGGCACATAGAATATGAGAAGGTGATTGGTGGCAACCAGCGTGGCTTCTCCAAGGGCAAATCCTGCTTGACAAATCTGGTGGCCTTTTACAATGGAGTAACAGCATCAGTGGACAAGGGAAGGGGAACTGATGTCACCTGCTTGGGCTTCTCCAAAGCCTTTCACACAGTTCTGCACTACATCCTTCTATCTAAATTGGAAAGACACGAATCTGATGGATAGACCACTCAGTGGATGAAGAATAGACTGGATGGCCACACAAAAAGAGTTGTGATNGTGTTCTTCCAGGATCAGTGCTGGGACTGGTGCTGCTTAACATCTTTGTCGGTGATATGGACAGTGGGATCGAGGCACCCTCAGCAGGTTTGCAGTTGAGACCAAGGTGTGCAGTGAGGTTAACATGATGGAGGAAGGGATCCATCCAGAGGGACCTTGACAGGTTGGAGAGGTGAGCCCATGCCAACCTCATGAAGTTCAATAAGGTTAAGTTCAAGGTTCTGCATCTGGGTTGGGGCAATCCCAAGCACAAATACAAGCTCAGAAGAGTGTGGGCTGAGACGGTCCTGAGGAGAAACAACTGGAGGTGCTGGTTGATGAAAAGCTCAATATGAGTCAGCAATGTGTGAGTGTACCCAGAAAGCCCCAACCGTTATCTGGGGCTGCATCTAAAGAAGCCTGGTCAGCATATCAAGGGAGATGATTCTGCCACTTTACTCCACACTTGTGAGACCCCACCTGCAGTACTGCATCCAGCTCTGGAGCCCCCAGCACATGAAAGACATGGACCTCTTGCAGTGGGTATGGAGGAGGGCCATGAAGATGATCAGGGGGCTGGAGCACCTCTCCTGTGAGCACAGGCTGAGAGTTGCTGTTGTTCAGCCTGGAGAAGAGGAGGTTCTGGTGAGATCTTATCATGCCCTACAACTATCTGAAGGGGGCCTACTGGGGAGAGACTTTTTACAAAGGCCTGCAGTGATAGGATGAGTTGTAATAGTTTGAAACTGGAAGACGGTAGATGTAGATTGGAAATAAGAAGGAAATTCTTCACTCTCAGGGTGATGGGACACTGTAACAGGTTGCCGAGGGAATTTGTCTGTCTCTGGATGTGTTCAAATCTATGTTGGATGGGACCTTGAGCAATGTGGTGTAGTGGGAGGTGTCCCTGCCATATAAGTGGGGTTGGAACTGGATGATCTTTAAGGTCCCTTCCAACCCAAACCATTCTATGATTCTGTGACATACAAACTCAATATATGGCTATGTAATTGTTAGGAAATCCCTTCAAAGTGCAAGGATTGGCTCATCTTCACTAGAGAACTTGGCAGCCTGAGCTATATGTTGGTAGGAAATGCTTGAACCTGAAAGCAGCCAGACTAAACAGCTATTAAAAATCCATACATAGATTTTTTATATGCTTTTATATAAATCTTTTATACTCGTATTTTATCTAAATATAGCATAATTATACAACTGAATCATGTATAGCTCTAAGGAGTTTGCCACATATGAACAGTGTACTGAATTATCTTCCACTGTGCCACATAAAGGACAACCATGTATCAATGCTCCTTTGTTCCAAAGGAGCAAAAAAAGGAGGACACCTGGAGAGGCTTGTAAGAAGCTTTATGGATGCTAAAGATGTTGCTGAAGGAGACAATAGAAACCAGGAACTGCTGTTAGAGCAACTCATGTACTGAGACAAGCATAGAGCCACAAAGTCTTGTCATGTTACAGAACAACACTCCCCAGAGCATCATGGCAAATAGAGCAAAACAGCCTCTCGGTTGGATAGAGAGGCTCATGCACAGAACACGGCCCCTCTCTTCATCAACTTCTTTAACTGTAAGCTCAAGAAGGGAAATGAACTTGGCCCTGAAGAAACTGAATCCTGTGGCTCTGTGTGGGTAAATGAATAAAACACATAGTTCTCATTCTTATGAGGTGTCAGTGAAAGCCCTTTCTCCATCTCACCATGTGGTGAACTCACTGAAGCAACAGGGGCTGGCTAGGTGAACAGTAGCTAGGAACACAGGATTCATGCACAGAAGAGGCATATAGATTTCTTGCAGATGCACTGGCATAATTCAGCAGTTGAGCAAAGTTACTTAGTCATTTCTCCCTGAATTTGGTGACAACTTCAGAAACACCTGGAGAGCCCCAGATTTGTATTTGCTAAGGACTGTAATAAAACTGTGAATGCAAGAGCATTTTTATAATGACATTAAAGGGACTGTCTCTCCTTTGGGTGATGTGACAAGAAAGTGTAAGAGAATGACTTTTCTTCAATAGGAGAGCATTAGTTCAAGGTCCACTTATAAACATGGGGGGGGGTGTTCATGCTTCCTAGATATTATCAAAAAAGAAATAATTTCTGCAAAGTGATCATACAATTAAACAACCCACCTGGAACTACACTGAGTGACTTGTGCATTCAGTAGAACCAGTTTTCTGTACTACTGACAAGGCAGGCTGGAGAAATGCTGTGGCAAAGCACATTATCTTATCTTTGCTTATCTTTGTTTTTCCAAACACAACCCACTGCAACCCCAAGTCTTGTCGTGTACTTAAAACCAAGTAAGCCAAAAAACCACACACAAATAAATGAGATCTTTTGATAGGCTTCTCTTGTTAAACCTGTAAGACACAAATTCAGCATTTTTTCTGGAGTGAGTTCCAAGAAGGGCAACCAAGCAAGTGAAGGGTCTGGAGAACAAGTACTGTGAGGAGACGAGGGAATTGGGATTGTTTAGTTTAGAGAAGGCTGAGGGGAGACCTTATTGCTCTCCATAACTACCTGAGACGAGGTTGTAGTGAGGTGGGCACAGTCTCTTCTCTCAAGTAAATAACAGGACAAGAGGAAACGGCCTGAAGTTGCACCAGGGGAGGTTTAGGCTGGATATTAGGAAGAATGTAGGTGGGATTTTTTTTTTTTATTATGGTTGGTTTGGGTTTTTTTGTTTGGTTGTTTGGTTTGTTTGGTTTGTTTGTTTTTTTTTTTAATTTTTTGTCTGTTTTTTTTTTTTTTGGCTTTTTTTGGTTTGGGTTTTTTGTGCTTTTTTGTTTATTTTTGTTGTTGTTGTTCTTGTTTGGTTGATTGGTTTGGTTTTTGTTGGGTTTTTTTTTGTTGTTGTTTTCTGGATGGATAGTTGGGTTTTTTAGGGGGAGAGGGATTGACAGTTGGATGCAGAGATCTTAAAGGTCTTTTCCAACCATGGTATCTCTCTAGTTCTGTGATTCTGCGATTTTTCTGAAAGGCCCTTTTGGTTTGTTTGTTTTAATCAAACCTGGAAGATACTCATCCAAATATCTGATTTCATCATCAAAAAAACTCTGAAAAAGAGAGTGAGAGCTGACAATACTAGGTACTGTAAAGCATGACTTCACTACAAGGAATATTCAACTCCCTTCACTTTAATACACTCTCCCCTTGGAAGCACAGTGTTTCTGAGTGTGTTTCTATGTGTGTGTGGAGTGGCACACAGATTTGCATCAGGAAATGTGTTCAGGTGCTTGAACAAATGGAACATTTGTCTTACAAGTATGTAGACTGCAGTCAGAAAGTCCTCAAGCTGGAGTTTAACTCTTGCTGCACACAACCTCTTCTTGACATTGCCTCATGATGACACTTCTGACAGTAGCCAGCCAAGCATTAAAAGTGACTCTGGTTTTTAGTGAAATGCTCAGTAAAATACGCTTCTGGAATAAAATAATTTGGAAGCATTTCAAAAGGCTAAGCTTAATTTCTAATTGTGGTAAAAAAAGTGCAAAGGACTGGAGAAGCAACTTCATTTGTCATTTTATCACATCACCGAGTATGATTGGTTTCATGTAAATACCATCTTATTAATGGTATGGGTGCATGGAAAAAGTTTGAAACCTTCTTGGAAGGGTACTCTATCCCTGTTTTGTGGGTGAGGAAACCGAAGAAGACAGAGGCTAACTACCTGCAGATACAGAATGTGCTTCCCCTGCAGTAGTGGCAAGGATAGAAACATAAATTTGTCAAGAGCCAAAAATGCATACATAAAAACAGACCCCAAGAGGACCTTTGTGAAAGTCAAAAGTTTGCCTGGACAGTGAAAACTGAGGCTTTTGGCTTGTGTGAGGAGGAAAGCAGATGCTGTAGGCTCCATTGGCTAAAGGCACAAGTGGGCAGGATGTAGGAGCTGCCAGGGTGTCCTGAGAAAGGCTTTTTAGAGAAGGACTAGGAGCTGAGGTGCTCTGAAAAGTCAGCTCTGTACTGCAGCTACTGAAGACTTAAGAAAAGGGAGCACTCAGTCCAAGTCTTCAGAAGAGAAGAAGGGAGGATGACAGAAGACTGGGTCTGTGAAAGGGTCTTTTTGAACTTACAGCATTTTTCCAAATGCACAACTATTTTTTTCTCCTGTTTCTCCTGCCCCTTCCTCCAAGCACAGTGTAATTCAGCATGCATTTGAGCTTTTTACCTTGTTTCAGGTACAAAACCTAATTCAAATTTTGGCTTCTTCCATGAGCTTTTTCTAAGTAAAGAATATAGTGAGCACAGGGAGGTTCTTCCTCCCACCAAATTGCCTTTTTTAATTTTTTTTTTTTCTTAAAAAGGAAAAGAGACAGGAAGGATTAAACTACATTTTGGGTTTGTGTTTGTTAGTTTGTACAGATTGATTGTCCTCAACTCATTTTAATTTTCCTCACAAACTTTTCTTATTTTTACTTTACGTTGCCCTTCCACATTGACAAGTTATAAATAACCTCATGCTGAAATGTCTAAAGAACACAAGATTTGATCAGTCCATTTCCAGCTATTAACAATGCAGAATTAATTATCTTCAAACTCATAAATTAAATTAGTTCAATAACATTTACTGTACCACTCAGGCTTTTACTCTTTCTTCATCAATCCCTTATTGCTACCTGAATTACAACTGCTGCTTGGCTAATAAAGGAAGAAGTTGCTTCTATTAATCAATTAACATTTCAGGTATTTCAGTGACAAGCTAAGGGGTTGGAAGATAATAAATCTACCTGAAACATTAAAGAAGGGAAAGGCAGATTTCCAACAGTTCCTTTAATCTACATTTATTTTTAGAGTGGGCAGGCACAGTAGATCAGTCAGAGAGCAAGAGGAGATGTTCAGAATATTTTTGCATAACACTGACAAAAGAGAGAGCAAAAGAAAGCAAAAGCTGGTTCATGCTAAGTGTTGAGTAAGTGGATTTTTGGAAAGACAAGGGAATGTGTTGCTGGGGCTACTTTAAGTTCACCCAGTGCCCTTCTGAAGCATATGGAAATGCACAGTAGTTAGAAACCAACCCTGCATCTACAGTCAAATGACCTCAAGGAGAGGTCATTTGGAGATGCCCTGAGTGCCTAGGCCCTTTAGTTGGACTATGGTTTTCTTCGAGGACCTCATTATTTATTTCATCTATTACTACTAGATGTACTGCAAAAACACTGATGGCCCCAGGCAAGTGCTGTGATGAGGTACTTTGGTTGATAGTTCCTTTTTGAAAATCCCTGTGATAACTCAGGCAGAGAAATGTTATTATTCCCTGTATTGCAGGGCTATGCAGGGTGCCAAAGATATTTATGCTAACTGGGTCGAACAAAGGTCTCACCTGGAAAGTTTAAATGACTCATCTAAGGCTATTCCAAAATCAGAAGGGACCATATCACCTTTGTTCCTTTAATTCCTTAGTTTTAATCTTAGTCACTTGGTTACTACTGCTGTCAGTGACATCTTTCCCTTGGCTGTAGTGTGAAGACTCCCCTTTGACACCTGCTGATAGTGTATCCCACTGGGTGATAGAGAAGTTGGCTATTATAGAAGCCTCAGTTCTTTTGCTTCTCCTCCATATTCCACCTTGGCTTTAGCATTTCAAACAGTAGACAAGAGTAGAGAGCAAGCATACTGGGGAAGGCCACTGATCTTTCAGGCAGCAAACGAATTGCAGTGCTAAACTGATTTGATAGCTTACCTGAAAATGAGAACAATGAGATGGTTAGTGTGGGTTATGAGTTGAAAAATTGATTGTTATTTTATTATTTAGTTAGGGAAATGAGAGTCAGTTGTAAGCAATAGAAAAGTCTATGAAATTATTGTAACCTATTACAGACAGTCTAGAAAAATTTGAAACCGAAGTGTATCATTCAGAGTATAATCAATATACAATGTTAAGTAGTTAGTACTGTATAGAAATTTACATTTCAATGCCATGACCATGCTGTACTCTGAATCAATAGCTTCTTGTATAAATAATGGTATAGCCCACTGCTAAATATGCTATCCTTAATGCTTATTAGACTATCAGAGGCAGGCTTAACATGTGAGGGCTAGTTATACACCCAGTGTACTTTAAAATTCTCAGAGATTTTGTTTTTATCAGGTATCAGCAGTAATACAGCATTAGCAGAGTGGAAAATCCCAAAGAGCTACCAGACAGAAACAATCTAATTCTGTTTACCTTTCTCAGGTCAGTAGCTACTGCAACTGAGAGACAGCACTCATCTGGGGCAGAGTATGACATGTTGGCCTTGGATTCATTATCCTCTGGAAACTGAGTGAAAGAATAAAATTGCTCAAAAATCCTGTAGTAAGTATTATTGTTTATCTTTCATTTCCTCCCTGTGTTTTTAATGTCAAAGTTTCAGACAGGGCTGGCCACTAGCTAATTACTCTCCCCCAACACCTCTCCCTTCCCAAAGGGGGAAAGAGAAAGCGAATAAAGGAGAGAAACTTATGGATAAGAAAAAAATAAAAAGTATGAAAAAAGAATAGAACAGCTTTAATGACAATTATAATAATAAAATGGAATACATACAATATCAATATCAAACCTAGCCCCCCTGATGCCAATTATGTCACTGTCACCACTGATGCTGTGAAGCAGGCACTGGGGAAGTCCCAGATTGGACTCAGCAGCAGATGGGAACCAGTCTCAGGAGCTGGATTCTGGAACATGCAGATTGGGATCAAAGGTAGAATGGACACAGTCCCCCTTGGGTGCTGGACATTGAAGGAGAGAAATTTACCCTCATGATCCCTCAGCTTTATACTGGATATGATGTATAGGGAATGGAACAACTAATTGATCAGTTCAGGGTCACCTGTCCTGCCCACTCCTCCCCACAGGTTCAGCCTTTTGCTTTCCACACCCCCTATGTAGTACACGAGATTTAGCAGTGACCTTGGTCTTCATACATTGTTATGTAGTACCTGTAAACATCAAGCATCATCACTATTGGAAGCAGACACTGGTAAAATATGACATCAATTTCAGACAGTGCAGCTAGTTAGAAGAACTGAGCTGAAAAGTAAAATCACTGAACAGAATTAGTTCTGTTCTCACTCAAACCAGGACAGATGGAAATGAACAGTATAAGGCTCATCTGCATAGTAAAAGCATCTTTTTTCCTTGGAAGCAAAAATGTCAGGCATTGAAGGATAAATGATAGCTGCATGTTGAACTTTGAAAATCCATTTACTTTGAAAAACTTTTGATTCCCTATCTTCCTTCTTTCTTTCCCTGCTTTATATTTTCTAGGCTGCTTGCATTAAAAGGCTATCTTTAATTCATAAGGGTTCATCTACTTCAGCTACTTATGCCTAGAACTAAATTCATAATACTATATTTTTGACATTAGAATTATTTCCACCACAACCAACCACAATTTTGCAAGTTGACTTCAAGTAGGGAAGTAAGCAGCAGGAGCAGATAAGCCCTTAAGAAAGCAAGATTCAGCCCCTGAGAACAGAGGATGAAGAACTGTAGCACAGAATAATGAATAATCAGAATTACTGAAAAAAAAAAAAAATGTCCTAGCCTTTTTTGTTATTCTGGTTTATGTCCAGACTCCCTCCCTAGGAGCCAGAAAGGGTCTTGTCTCTAGCCTGGAAGGTTGCAGCTCTGACATCCTGCATTTACATTCCACTGCAAAACATGATTAACTGTGAGTGAATAGTGAAAGCTCTTCACTCTGTCACGCTTGTCAGTTTGAACAGTGTTTTGACTGCACCTGTCCTTAAGTCACTGAAAAGTTCCCAAAACTAGACATTAAAGATTCTCCAAGACCACAGAACCACAGAATCACTATGCTTGGAAAAGACCTTTAAGAGCATCAAGTCTGACTGTTACCTAACTTTACCAGGGCCACTACTACACCATGTCCTTGAGCACCACATCTAGACAGCATTTAAATACCTCCAGGGATGGTGATTCAACCATCTCCCTGGGCAGCCTGTTCCAGTCTTTGATAACCCTTTCAGCAGAGAAGCTTTCCCTCATGCCCAACCTAACCCTCCCCCTGGTGCAACTTGATGTCATTTCCTCTTGTCCCATCAATTGTGATTTTTGAGAAGACACCAATAGCCACTTATCTACAGCCTCCTTTTCTTCGGACTAAACATGTCCATCTCCCTCAGCTGTTCCTCATAAGACGTGCTCTAGCCCCTTCACCACTTTTGTTGCCTTTCTCTGGACCTGCTCCAGCAACTCAATGTCCTTCTTGTACTGTGGTGCCCAAAACTGGACACAGTAGTCAAGGTATGGTCTCACAAATGCCAAGTACAGTGGGACAATCACTTCTCTAGTCCTGCTGGCTACACCATTCCTGATGCAGGCCAGGATGCAGTTGGTTTTCTTGGCCACCAAGGCATACTGCTGGCTCATGTTCAGCCAACATCACCCTTGGGTTTCTTTCCACCAGGCAGCTTTCCAGACACTCCTCCCCAAGACTGGAGTGTTGTCTGGGGTTGTTGTGGCCCAAGTACATGACTCAGCACTTGGCCTTGTTGAAGATTATATGATTTGCCTCAGCCCATTAAACCAGCCTGTCCAGGTCCCTCTGAAAAGACTTTCCATCCTTGAGCAGATCAACAGTCACACATAACTTGGTGTCATCTGCAGACTTACTGAGGATACCCTCAATCTGCTCATCAAGATCACTGATAAACATATTAAATAGGATTGGCCCCAGCACTGAGCCCTGGGGAACACCACTTGTGACCAGTCATCAACTGGATTTAACTCCATTCCCCACCACTCTCTGGGCTCCACCACCTAGCCAGACCAGAGTATGCACCCATCCAGGTCTAGGGTAGCCAGTCATGAGGATGATGTGGGGAACAGTATCAAAGGCTTTGTTGAAGTCCACATAAGCTACATCCACAGCCTTTCCCTCACTCACCAAGCAGGTCACCTTGTTGTAAAAGGCAATGAAGTTTGTTAAGCAGGACCTGCCCTTTATGAACCTGTGCTGACTGGGCCTGATCACCTGGTTCTCTTATAAATGGTGTGTTATGGCACTTAAGATGATTTGTTCCATGAATGAAGGTATCTAAGAGGGGCACTTCAGCATTATACTGGACTATATATCTCAGCAATGAGACTTGGTAGGAAAGCAGCCTTAGGTTGTGCAATAAAATAAAGCAAAGCTGATGGATTTTAATAACCTTGGAAAGGTAATATGCACTTAGAAATAACTATTACATGTCAAGGGTGTGGAATTGCTATTACAAAATGTGATTAAGAAACAAAAAGCAGAGAAAATATTTACGTTGCAATTCTAAATCTGGACTAGTGAAAAAATCAGTATCCTTCAGCTTATACTACAGGGGAACTGGAATAATTGGTAGGGACGGCAACACTGATAGTAGTTTTTACCTTATCGTAATGGTAAGATGAGAATCTGGACCCAGCTAGGACAGTGACAGGAACCAACTTAAACACTGTTCTCTTGGGGAGTATGAATTTTAACAGTATCATACTACAGTAGTAAAAAAAAAAATTGAAGTGTTTCAACATAATTAGCAGTGCACAAATGAACAACAGGAGCCTGTGCATTAGTACCTGCAAAGAACTTAATGACATTCTGCTTTGAGAATCAAACTGAGGGTGTTTTCATGTCATCAGTTATGAAACAGTTTTATTGTCATAGAATCATAGAATCACAGAATCATCTAGGTTGGAGAAGACCCATGGGATCATCATGTCCAACCTTTCACCCTACTCTACAAGTTCACCCCTAGACCATATCCACCCAACACTACATCTAAGCGATTCTTAAACACATCCAGGGATGGTGACTCAACCACCTCCCTGGGCAGCCTCTTTCAATATCTGACCACTAGTATCCAGTCTAAACCTACCATGTTTCAGCTTGAAGCCATTCCCTCTGATTCTATCACTAATTACCCAAGACAAGAGAGCAGCACCAACCTCTCTACAATGTCCTTTCAGGTAGCTGTAGAGAGTGATGAGGTCTCCCCTCTTCCTCAAACTAAACAGACCTAGCTCCTTCAAATGGTCCTCATATGATTTATTCTCCAGTCCCTTGACCAGCTTCATTGGCCTCCTCTGCACCCGCTCCAGCACCTCGATATCCTTCTTGTGCTGAGGTGCCCAGAACTGGACACAGCACTCAATGTGAGGCCTCACCAGTGCTGAGTCCAGGGGGACAATCACCTCCCTACTTCTGCTGGTCACACCATTTCTAATACAAGCCAGGACGCCATTGGCCTTCTTTGCCACCTGGGCACACTGCTGGCTCATGTTCATTTGCTTGTCAATCAGAACCCCCAGGTCCCTCTCTTCAAGACAACTCTCCAACCACTTTTACCCAAGTCTGTAACATTGCATGGGGTTGTCGCGGCCCAAGTGCAGGACCCAGCACTTGACCTTGTTGAAACTCATCCCATTAACACTGGCCCAGAGATCCAGTCTATCTAAGTCTCTCTGGAGAGCCTCCCTATCCTCACACAGATCAACACACCCACCTAACTTGGTGTCATCTGTGAATTTACTGATGATAGACTCTATGCCCTCATCAAGAAAATCAATAAATATGTTAAAGAGAAACGGTCCCAACACTGAACCCTGAGGAACACTACTTGTGACCTGCCGCCAGCTGGATTTAATACCAGTGGCCACCACTCTCTGGGCCTGTCCGTCCAGCCAGTGCTTGATCCAGCAGATCGTATTCTCATCTAGGCCATGCGCAGCCAGTTTTTCCATTAGAGATTTATGGGAACAGTGTCAAGTGCTTTCTGGGAATCCAGGTAGACCACGTCCACAGTCTTTTATTCATCCAGTAGTCAGGTCCTCTTGTCATAGAAGGAGATCAGGTTCCTCAAGCAAGATCTGCCTTTCCTGAACCCATGCTGACTGGGCCTGATCCACTGGTTGTCCTCTATATGGCTTGTAAGAGCACTCAAGATGATCTGCTCCATGAGCTTCCCTGGTACCGAAGTCTGTTGCCTGTACTGCATATCTTGTCTTTAGCTTCCTTCATGAAAATTTTGCAAGAAGCTCTTCCTATGACAGTTCAAGAAAGACAGAAAAATCATACTTGATCAAAGTATGGCCTGCTGTAGTGACAACCTATGAGCATATAGTGGTGACCATTAAGAAACTATCAAAGAATCACAGAATTATTGAGGCTGGAAAATACCTTTGATATCATCGAGTGCGGGAGAATATGTCAGACAATCACACACAGACCAATATGATCAGGTGAATGCCACTTTTTTAGCTACAGGGTGCGGTTTATATAATCATCTCCCCTATGTTTATGCTGCTTGAAACATTATCATTGGCTAAGCAGTGTAAGCCCATTCTTAATTGGTTATTATGCAGCAAGCAAGCAGAAAGCAGACAGCGGCGAACAGCGGTGGTATGTGGCCTACAGCGGTCTCTTATCTCTCATGTGCTTCTCAGCATTTGGGAGTTGTCTGCTCCATTCAGTTACTCCCTTCTTTTAGCCCTTGAGTTACACCTTCTTTTCGCTCCAGCACCTCAATATCCTTCTTGAAGTGAGGCGCCCAGTACTAGAAACTACATGGACTTTGTGCCTGATAAGACGAGAGAAACAAGTTGAACTTGAGGATTGTATATATTTGAGGAGCACCACATTAATACCCTCTGTGTGTGTGCACATCTGAAATACATGCTCATCCTTGCTATTGGTTAAACCTGCAAACAGGAAAAAAAAACTGTATCCATCAGCCTGTGAAAGACTCCTGGGTCTTCAGGCACTCTGGGCAAGCCAGCAGCCAGGCACGAGCCACCCAAGTCTTAGAGCCTTCTAGATGCAGTAGCATCTCCTTATGCAAAGTGGGAGAAGGCTGCTCCCTTGCCATAGACTCCATCCAACTATCCTTCTAGGAGGATTAGAGAATTCCCAGGCAGAAGAAAACATATCTCACTTCTAGATTCTATGGTCATACACTTGTATGGAAAGCATTTCTTCCCTTCTGACACTTCCAGTGACAGCTACACAAGCAAATCACATGCTCACTGCCTGGTCCAATGCCTCTGTCGAAGCAGGTTTAGTTTTGCAAGTTCTCTGTAGGAAATGGAGCTCATCGAGGGAAAAAGATGGTTTCAACTTTTCAGCCTGACAAATTTCTGTATATGAACTGCCAGCTGTAATATTGTCCCAGCCTTGGCTGTGATGAAACATAGTGGATGAGAACAGTAACTGAGCACTGAGCAGGTAAACAAAGTTATCATCTGCCCCAGCACAGTTGAAGACATTTATTCTGTCATCAGATGCTTTTATTAACTTTGGAATGTCTTTTTATTTCACTTCTCACTTACTGAAGCTATCAGCTGGGGTATTTTGGGGTCATTATTAAACTTCCAGAACAGAAAAAAAAGATAAACAGAGAAACTACAGAAAAGTGAGAAGTTTGCTCTCTTTTTACCCTGACAAAAGCAAATGTGATCAGTGAAGCTGAGAAATTAAGCTTAGGATGCAGATGAATCAACAATAGCTGAAAATAAATTGTCTTTTGCTATTTGAAATATTGACCATGAGAGCTAAATACCTCCAGGTACATGCCAATAAATCTATTTGCATCTGAATAGTTCCAAAAGAAAAATGAATCACTGTGGTGGAGGCATCTGTCCACTAAACCTAACAACACCTAACAAAGGTGTTGTTCTCACTGCCTTTACTATGTGCAGAATCCATACAGAATGATTTTCTTCCATGCTCATACTCACCAAAAAGCATCTGCTGAATTATGTTCACCTGCAGATGAGTAGGCTGAAGGATGACTTGTTTCATATCACCCCTAGTTTGTTTTTCACAATTAGAGCTTCTTTTTCTCTATGTTGCTATTCTGCAGTGTCAATATTAGAGAGTCTAGATTTTTTTTAAGCTTTCATTTAACATCACAGTTTATCAGCATAATTTCCCTCACAACAGCGAAAAGTTAAGCTGATTGAACTCTTCTTGCCTTGTATTATTTTAACTAGAGCTTCCTTTCTTCAATATACTGCTGTGTTGGTGATGAAAGCTGTTTGTACTGTTCTGAAGATATCCCAGCAACACTGAAGTAGTTTTTCCATAGCCTTTATACATTTTGCACTTGATTTTTGCTGCTGTTAACATAAAGTTCAGTCACAAACACTCAGGAAAAAAGCAGTGATCAAGCCTCCCCACTTGAGTGTCTGAGAAAAAACAAACAAACGAACAATTTCAGCTACACAGTTTAATACAATGTACTTGAAACATTATTAGAATGAGTACTAGAAACTGAAACACTGAAACTCCTTACCTATCACAAGAAAGCCAGTTCACATAATGTATGGTGGAATTCAAATAGCAAGCTAGAGAGTAGGGGACATTTACACAAAATAAAAATGTCAACAGATTTTTTTCTGTTCATGTTTGGAATAGGAAAAGGAAAAATAACAAACAATGTTATTTGAATGAATACTACGTGGTTTATTGTCTACCAGATCTGTTACCAGCTAAGCAACAAAACAAAAAAAAACAAATTTTTTTTTTATTATTTTGCCTGAGAAAAATAAATGAGAATGTGTCAAAATAGTGAATGTTATGAGGAAACGGGAAAACTTAAAACAGTCTTACCAGTCTCTGTTGTGGACTGTTACAATAATGAGTACATTGTTCTAATCAAATGTAAGGAAATTAGTATTTAATTACAGTGTGCTGAAAATATGCACATCTTTCTACTTGGTAGTAATAACCTTTATTATTAGGTGGAAAATGTGTGCTTTATAATTATCTTTCACCATTGTCATCTGATGTTTTCAAGGGGCTAGCACAAGTAAATGATAAGTTTGGTAACTGCCTTAATGTCATTTCACTAGTCTAGGTTTTCTTCCTCTTTTTTTTAAATATTCTTTTACATGTACAGATTTATTTATTTTTTTCCTACAGTATTTTTTTCTGCCTTGGTTTAAAAAATACATGACTTTTTAAATTGCACTTAAGGTCACAGATAGATATCCAGCCAAGCCTTCCCATGGAAAAGGGTACAGTACTAGCTAGGGCAATGAGGCTGAACTAGATCTTCTTTTCATCTAGCACCCACCTATATGTCAACCCCAAGGCTTGAAGGAAAATCCCCAAGAAAATCTCTTTCAGAATCTTCATGGCTAAGAACAAATCCTAAGCTGTAAGGCATTATGTCTGAGTAGACACAAGTCAGAGCAATCACATCTCCTTTTATACTGTTTTTGAATCTGAAGGAGTACACAAGGAGTTCAAAGGCCATGTGCTCATTCTGCAAGGTTTCTGGCTGCAAATGTGTTTGCCCATACACAGGATTTTTGTGTTTTATGATCAGTCTCAAAAGAGTAATAAAATGCACAACCCTCACATGGAGATATAGAGTGAATAAATGCTTACCAAGTGATCCAAGATCCAACTACAGGCCTGTCAATTTGACTTAATTACCAGGGAAGCTGACAGAGCTGATTATCCAGGGTTCCATAATGTAGCACATGCAGGACAAGCAGGCGATCAGGCCCAGTCTGCATGGGTTTCTGAAGGGCAGATCCTGTTTAACAAACCTGATTTCCTCCTATGAGAGAGTGACCCACTTGTTGGATGAAGGTAAGGCTGTGGATGTTGTCTATCTTGACTTTAGTGAGGCATTTCACAGTGTTTCCCACGGCATTCTATTAGAGAAATTGACTGCTCTTGGCTTGGCTTGGCATACACTTTCCCGGGTAAAAAAACTGGTCAGATGGATGAGTTCAAAGAGTTGTGGTCAATGGATTCTGTTGGTGGCCAGTCACAAGTGGTGTCCCCCAGGGCTCAGTACGGGGGCTGCTCCTGTTTAACATCTTCATCAACGATTTGGATAAGGAGATGGAGTGCAGTTTGCAGTTTGCAGTTTGCAGTTTGTTAGTAAGTTTGCAGATGACACCAAGCTGGGTGGGAGTGTTGCTCTGCTTGAGGGTAGGGAAGTTCAATAGAGGCTACAGGGAGTTCTAGATAGGTTAGGTTGCTGGGACAAGGCCGGTTCCCCGAGTTTCAATAAGGCCAAGTGCCAGGTCCTGCACTTTGGCCATAACAACCCCCAACAGTGCTCCGAGCTTGGGGAGGAGTGGCTGGAGAGGTGCCAGGCCTGGGGGACCTGGAGGTGTTGACTGACAGACAGCTGAACATGAGCCAGCAGTGTGCCCAGATGGCCAAAAAGGCCTGGATCAGGAACACTGTGGTCAGCAGGAGCAGGGAGTTGATCATTCACCTGTACTTGGCTTTGGTGAGGCTGCACCTCAAATACTGTGTCCAGTTTTGGGCCCCTCTCTACCAGAAGAATGTTGAAGGTGCTGGAGAGGGTACAGAGGCAGCTACCAAGCNTGAAGGTGCTGGAGAGGGTACAGAGGCAGCTACCAAGCTAGTAAAGGGTTTGGAGCATGTCTCTTGTGAGGAGAGGTGGAAGGATCTGGGGCTGTTTAGCCTTGAGAAAAAAAGGCTGACGGGAGACCCTACTGCTCTGTACAACTACCTGAAGGGAGGTTGTAGTGAGGCAGGAGTTGGTCTGTGCTCCCTGGTGAAAAGCAATAGAACAAGAGGAAACGGCCTGAAGCTGAACCAGGGGAGGTTCCAGCTGGATATTAGGAAGAATTTCTTTACTGAAAGGGTTGTCAGGCATTAGAACAGCCTGTCCAGGGAGGTGGTGAAGTCACCATCTTTTGAGGTGTTTAAGATCCTGGTAGATGTTGTGTTAGGGACATGGTTTAGTGGTTATGATAGGGTTGGGAAAAAGGTTGCGCTTGATGATCTTGAAGATCTCTTCCAGATGAAACATTTCTATGATTCTAAGATCTCTCAAATGATTATTATTACAGTAAGTAACTCCAGTTTCAAGGCAACTACCATCAGAGTAACACCTGTGAGTAAGCACATTAGTGAAGATGAGGGCTGTTAGATGACCAGTCCCTAACATGATTGCTGAGCCTGATATGTCTTCTTAAGATTTAGTCCTGTTCGCTTGTTCAGTTTCAAATAGACACAACTGCTTATTTCCTGGAAGACAATGCCAGTCTGAGGGTTTACTAATTATTTTTTTTCCTCTTGGATTTCATTCAGTGGACATAGACAGGGATGTCATTACTTATTCTGGCTGTTCTCTCTTCAGATGCAGGTTGTAAAACTGCATTCCAGAGCTCTGGAGACAGCACTCCTAGGCTTTTCAAATGATCCCACCACCTGTTTTTGATCTTTGGCATTTGTTCTTGAGTTATTTTTGGTCTCCAGCAGATAGAAGCAACTCTCTGCAGAATTGGCAAGTGTCTGCTCTCTGCCAAGGGTGTTCTGAAATGAAGGATTTGCTTCAAGCTTGAAGCTGCTAGATAGGCTTCAAGATTTGTTGGAAAAAGCCTCTTACATTGTAACGGTGTTTTCACTTCTCTGGTAGCAAAAGAGATTTTTTTTTTTTTTGTCTTTAGAAGTGTAATTCTTTCCTGTGGACATCCTAGTTTGAAGAGTAGATTTACTCTGACAAAATGCTGCACAGATTCCTTAAAACAAAACAAAACATTTACTTTATTTTTGAGGTCTATCTTCCGTAACTATGAGATCTACCTTCACAGGTTAAAATAAAAGGCATATTTTTACAGTGAAGTTTCTTGTTTCTGATAGGCTGCATTAAGAGAAAGAGGGTAGACTCCTTGGATTTTAGGAAGAGAGAATGTGAATTCTTGATTTCTATAAATTTGCTACTCCAATAGTTCCAATTCATTTGCGTAATGGTGTAGTTGGCTTGTATCTTGCTTTTCCTTTTGGAAGGGCTCCTATGTTGAAAAACAAATCCTGCGAAGCACCACCAACAGCCCTTATCTGGCTCACTAAGTTTGCCAGGGAGTTATGTGACTATGTGGCATACATGTGGGAGTTGCAGTGTCAGAATGGGAAGAGGGGAAGAAAAGCATGTGTAGAACCGGAGCATAAAGCAAAAAATCCACAACTCACAGATGTGATAGCAGCAATTGAGAAGATAAAGCTGGAAGTGGAACTGAGCTGAGATTAAATGCTTTGATATTGAAAAGAGAAAATACAGGGAAGAAACCCATTTATATGATGTTCCCTGTAATTCTGGCCACAATTTATGATTAGAAAATTAATGCCAAAGTATTGAATCTTCACCAAAGTCTTCCAAGTCTCAGCAGCAGCTTTACACTCAGATCTTCTCCATTCAGCTGAGTTGCAAATGATATCAGGCAGATGTTGTAAAGGGATCAGATATCAGAAGCTACTCTTTCTGACAAATATGGCCACATTTACAGTACGGAACCTAGTGAGCTCAGATCAGCTGCTTAGACACAAGGGTTTAGTGTCAGTCGAGATGCCCTCAGTTATCTGAAGCTATTACACAGAATCATAGAATCATTAAGGTTGAAAAAGACCTCCAAGAACATCAAGTGCTCTCACTAACATTATCATAACCACTAAACCATGTCTTGAAGTGCCATGTCTACACATTTTTTGAACATCTACAGGGACGGTGACTCCACCACCTCCCTGGCCAGTCTGATCCAATGCCTAATGACTCAGCCAGTATAAAAATATTTTGCAATGTCTTTCCTAAACATTCCCTGGTGCAATTTAAGCCCATTACCTGTCATCCTATTGCTAGTTACCTGGGAGAAGAGACCAACACCCAACTCATTATAACCTCATTTTGGGTATTTGTAGAGAGCTATATTGGGGGGGCTGGGGCGCGCAGTCAAAGTGCAGGTGCTGGTGGTTGGGATCAGCTCAGGGCATGCAGCTTTGTTCTATATTGCTCATTTTGTGTATTGTTTCATTACTATTGTTGTCTCTTCTCCTTTTGCATTGTTGTATTCTATTCACCTTATCTCAACCCAGGGAGTTGCCTTATACTCCCACTTTTCCTTCTCAGCCAGCGGTGGAGGGGCAAGTGAGCAGCCACATCATGCTCAGCTCCTGGCTGGGTCTAAACCACGACGTCATGGACAAAATGTCAGTAAGAACAGTGATAAGCTAGCATGATTTTCAGTGCTAGAGGACACTTGGCAATTAATCTGTGCAGTGGGCCATGAGTTCTACTTAACTTTTGATCTTAATAAAGTTAGGATATTATCAGCTTCCGTAGGAAATTCCCAAACATACCATTTTCTCTACAGGAAATTCTACATGTTTTAAAGAAAAATCATTGGCCAGGTAAGTTTCACTACTTTAACTATGTATAAAAGTCTGGAAGAGCTCACTAACATCTTAAAAGCTGAATTTGCTTTGCGGATGCTGTATGTGTTTTAAGATATGCTGTTGTTTATCATGACATGCTTACAAACATAGTATCAATAAATCTTGTTACTAGTAATTTCATCTCCTTAATTCTGATAATGTAATTCAGTTTAAAACACTTTATTTAAAATACTCAAGTGATAAAATGTAATTTAGGATTTTCATTTTTTGATCCGTCAGTAATTTTTAAGTATTTTGGATTAACTCCAGGAAAAAATCCAAAGGGCGTCTTTACATAAATGACATAATTTTGCTTTACTGATGATGTAAAAGGGCTTGCTGGGAAGTAAACAACAACCCACAGACATAATGGACAGGGAAAGTGGGAACAAGGAGGTTAGGATCATGTATCTAAACTGGGCCACATTGCATGTAAAATTAGAAATGGTCATTTCTGGCAACATCAATAGGAAAGAGAGAGTGGGGGAGCAGGAAAAGTACAACCAAGAGGGACTTTTAGGCTTTTTAAAATAGTTGCCTTTGCTTTGATAAGGATCTGTTTTTTCTTAGTTGTTTATAAGAGGGATAGGCACATGCAGATAAATGCACTTGCAGAACCTTCCATGCTTCCATCAACTTCTTTGCTTTAGCGTCTTTGTTGTTGAATGAGCAGGAGGGGTGGCAGTAGCCCCATGTCACTGCCTCACAAGTGTGGGTCTATTTCTCCATCTGTCATGCCCAACAGATTGTTCAGGACACCTGTGGCAAAACCTTGGTACTGTGCCTGAGTCAAGAGAAGAAACTTGCTCGGCCAGCAAACCTTGCACCATGGGCACGGACACTTCCCACTAGACCGGGGTGGTCAGAGCCCCATCCAGCCTGGTCTTAAACACTTCCAGGGATGAGGCGTCCACAACTTCTCTGAGCAACCCATTCCAATGTCTCACCGCCCTCATAGTAAAGAACTTCTTCCTAATGTCTAATCTAAATCTACATGCTGGGAGCATCTTGATTTAGTGCCTTATTTCAACTGGCAAAGCCAAACCCATTAAATCCTTGATGTGAAGCAGTTTTGCATATTTACCCTGTTCCTTCTCCCAACTTTTCTGGCAGGAAATGAAGACACATTTGAAGAAATGTCAGTGGTCATATGTCAAACAATTGGGATTTAGTGCTTCCCATCCCAAAACAGTTGGAAGGTCACAGCTTTTCACTTGGTACTCCAACACAACTCAGACAGGCAATCCTTTCATTATGGGAATAGCAATGTCTAAATTGTTATTGAATTTATCATGTAAATGACTCTTGGAAACTACATGAAGCTTATTATGGAGAATGTATTTTATTAACAAAGGTCATATTAGAAACTCACACAAATAACTAATCCCATCAAATGTACAGCACATCATTATACCCAGAGACTGGTGAGCAGTCTTTTCCAATTAAGTGAAACAGTTTGGCCTTCTGACCTGGAAATAAACAGCTGGAGCTACTCTGAAAGATTGACTTTCACTGTCGTGCGATGGCTCAGAACTCAGGGAGACTTACAAAGTTAGCCTTGGAACAATCTGATGGACACAGTGAAACTTTAAATACTTCTACCCTGGAACAGAGCATCCTCAAATTTCTCCTGTGTTGGCAGAGTTGCACTAACTGGAACAGAGTGTACCACTGCAGGAGAACATGTCGGACAATCACACGCAGACCAATATGATCAGGTGAATGCCACTTCATTAGCTACAGGGTGTGGTTTATATTATCATTGGCTATGTAGTGAAGTAGTGTAAGCCCATTCTAATTAGTTATTGTGCAGCAAGCAAGCAGAAAGCGTACAGCGGCGAACAGCGGTGGTATGCAGCGTACAGCGGTCTCATCTCTCATGTGCTTCTCAGCATTTGGGCGTTGTCAGCTCCGTTCAATTACTCCCTTCTTTTTGCCTCCG
>VWZY01009922.1:41799-52050 GCA_013399075.1 Chloroceryle aenea | reverse complement strand
CCACCCTGCCCGTGTCCTGCTCCACCCACTGCACTTCAGAGAGCAGGGACATCAGCTCCTGGTGGCCTGAAGCTCCCTGAGACAGGGGAGTGCTTAGGAATCATGGGGTCATTTAGGAAATGACCTTTAAGACCACTGAGTCTAAATGTTAATGCTGTCAATTCCACCACTAAACCACGGCCCCACCCAATTATTTAGGCTGGAAAAGACACTCAAGATGATCAAATCCAACTGTTTTAAACCAACCACTCAACCACTATTGATTTCTGANCCTGAGTGTCTGGGGGGGAGGAGCTGTGAGTGCAGAGCCCCCCGTGGCCACCCTGCCCGTGTCCTGCTCCACCCACTGCACTTCAGAGAGCAGGGACATCAGCTCCTGGTGGCCTGAAGCTCCCTGAGACAGGGGAGTGCTTAGGAATCATGGGGTCATTTAGGAAATGACCTTTAAGACCACTGAGTCTAAATGTTAATGCTGTCAATTCCACCACTAAACCACGGCCCCACCCAATTATTTAGGCTGGAAAAGACACTCAAGATGATCAAATCCAACTGTTTTAAACCAACCACTCAACCACTATTGATTTCTGATCGTGGATCCAGCCCAGTTCCCGGCCCTGAAGCTGAAATGTTCCCAGAGATCATGGAATCACAGAATCATTGTGGTTGGAAGAGCCCTTTGAGCTCATCAAGTCCAGCTAATCCCCCAGCACTGCCAGGGCATCACTAAACCAGGCCCCTCAGCACCACAGCTCCATGACTTTGCAACCCCTCCAGAGCTGGGAACACCACCTCTGCCATGGTGGCGTGGGGCTGGCTCTCACCTTCTCAGGCGAGCCGGAGGCGATGTTGCCGAGCCCGCGCAGCGCCAGCATCCGCACCAGCATGCAGGTGTCCTTCTGCCTCCCCGTCATGTTATCCATCATGGTCTCCAGCAGGAACAGGTCATTCACCACATTGCTGTTGAGGAGCTAAAGCAGAAAAGAGCCTCAGTGTTGACAGGGCAGGGGCCCTGTGAGCCACAAGGAAGATGATGGTGGAGTTACGAATGCTCTTATTCCTTTACACCAGGGAAGAGCCCTAGAAAACTTTATTTCCTACCCCCTGAGACCCTCACTCCATACCTGCCCCATGCAGAGCCAGCGCTGGGGAGCCCTCAGGCACTGCCCCTAGGGATTTGGGGAACCTGCAGAAATTCCTGCCACGTCAACTGAGAAATCTGAGGAGACCATGTTGGGAAGAAGGAGGATGGCCAGGGGAACACCAACCGTCAGGAGAACCCCCCAGAAAGGCTAAATCCTCACCCCCAAGTTCTCCTGCCAGGTGAGGTGAGCTTCTGACCAGCAGCTCCTGGTTCCCAGCACGTTCTGAGTGGTGCTCCAGGAGCTGGCCAAGATGAGGCTCAAGAGGCAACAGCTCAGGAAACCCTGGCTAGAGGAGCCGGGTGCTGGTTGTCCACTGCCCCCCCTCCATGAGGCCCTGGGCAGCTGGGATGGCCACCTATGGAGGGGGGATGTGCTCCAAGGAGCATCACTGGGCCTCCCTGGTGAGATCTAGCTTGTCCAGGAGGGATCAGGCTCTACTTCAGGCACAGGAGGTTCAAATGGGG
Organism: Chloroceryle aenea; assembly: GCA_013399075.1. Lineage (NCBI taxonomy): Eukaryota > Metazoa > Chordata > Aves > Coraciiformes > Cerylidae > Chloroceryle > Chloroceryle aenea. The sequence continues at coordinate 50,444 of VWZY01009922.1, read as the reverse complement.
TCGGCAGGAGCCCGGTGATGATGAGGGTGAGAAGGATCCCATGAGATGGGACCCAGACCCTGACCCACTGACAGGAGCTGTGGGGTGAGCAGAGAGCTCAGGTTGGACACCCACAGGGGCACCAATGGCACCCTCCTGGGTGGCAGGGGCAGACACGGACCCCAACGTTCTGTGGGGACGATGTGGTGACAGTCACCCTGGGGCAGCGACAGCCATACTGGGCCAGCGACAGCCATCCTGGGGAGCCTGTGGGGGCCAGGGGGAGCAATGGCTGCCGCACACTGGCCCCGTGCCCCTATCTTCCCGCTGCTCCAGCCCAGTTCCCCTCCCGGCTTCCCCTCTGTCATCTCCGTCACTGGCACGGCCGGGAGCAAAGGGCCTGAGCTCTCACCTCATCAGTTTGGAGCAAGGGAGACTCAGGCATTTGCTTCCTTCCCCTCCAGATCCTCAGCGAGGCAAAAGCTGCTATTTTAGAACCCTTGAAGGCTGCGGGGAGCCAACCGCGCTCCCAAACTGGAGCAGATTCTGGGCCAGGCTCCAAGAGCCGGGCCGGCAGCTCCCCGGCCAAACAGCAAATAAAAACAGGCCCTTGGTCCCCGGCTGCTTCAGCAGCTGAGAATTTAAAAGGTGGTTTATAAGCAGGAGGGGGCTGGGACGGGCGCAGCTCCGCGCCGCTGGCGTGAGGTGCTTCTTTATGTAACCGAAGCTCCTGGAGCGGCCTGGGGCTCTCAGGTGGTGTGTGCGGGGATGGGGTAACCGGAGGGATGGGGTTACTGGAGGGATGGGGTTACCGTCTGCCGGCCCTGCCGCCGGCCAGGGGAAGGAGAGGACTTGAGTCACCTCATTCCTGCGGGCGGTACGTCAGGAGCCGGCTACGGGTTTGCTGGCTCATGGCGGCAGCGCGTCCTGCGAGAGCTGCTGCCCCGTCCCCTCCCGCACAGGGTCAGGAAGCCGAGGGGAGCCCGGCTGGGGCTTAACCCTCAGCGCCAGGTGGGCGGGTGGGTGGATGGATCACAGAACGGTGGGTGTTGGAAAGGTCCTCTGGAGATGATCTGGTGCCACCCCCTGCTCTATCCAGCAGGGTCACCCAGAGCAGGGGGCCCAGCAGCGCAGGGTCCAGGTGGGGTTGGAATCTCTCCAGACAAGGAGACTCCACAGCTTCTCTGGGCAGCCTGGGACAGGCTCTGATACCATCATCCCAAAGAAGCATCCTCCTGCTTAGGTGGAATCCCCTGGGTTCCTGGTGCCCGGTGCCCCTTGTCCTGCCACTGGGCATCACTGCAAAAAGGACTAGTCCTATCCTCCTGACACACCCCCTTTAAGTATTTATAACAATCAGATGGATGGATGGACAGACAGGAGCCATCCTGCAGTGGTGTCCCCAGGCCCCCCACAACACCTGCTGCTCACCTCAGCAAAGAAGGCAGTGGTGGTGATCCTCTGGCTGTCGAAGACGCTGCTCAGCGTTGGGACCAAGTTCTTGACAATGAGGGGGAGCCGGGGGCCAGCGTGTCGTGCCATGGCCCTACCAACAAGAGTAGCACTGTGTCACCCAAGGTGGGGGCTACTGGTGGCCTGTGGACCTCTGAGTGATGCCTCTGCTATGGCATCTGCTGGCACCCATCCCCATGCCGTGGGGCATCGGTTGGCCACCACCACTTTTCCCTGGTGAGCCAAGGGTTCGCTGAGCGCCATGAGGAGCTGCACTGGGGCCTCGTGGAGGACAGGAGCTTGAGGAGTGGTGGGAGCTGCCCGCTTCCAGGCCTCCATGTCCTGCTGCCATGAAAAGCAGCACATGGATGCCCAGGACAGAGAAGGCAGTGGCCTTGTTCTGGCATTGCCCCCATCCAGCCACCCGCTCACCTGGGCCGATCCGAGCCCATGCCTGGCGCACACAGGGCACCCTGGCAGGAGCCTGCACCAGCAGAGCTTGGCCAGGATGGCTGGGCTTTGTTTTGGATGAGCAGCTCCTCAAGCGTTTGGGAGGTTCAGTAAAAGCATTTTTAGCAAATACTGGAAAATCCCAAACCGCTCGTCTCCTCCACAGCCGTCCAAGAGTTATTAACGGCGCTGGGTGGAGGGACAGAGAAGTCCCCAGCTGAACCAGGCTCTGCTGAGCCAGCCACGGGCTGTGGCTGTCCCTTGGCTGGCCACCTTGTGCCAAAGACGGTGCTGGTGGCACCAGGTCAGGCTCCAGGGCTTGGTGCTGCTACAATGCTCAGTGAACCCCCAGGGACGACTCGGCAGCAGCAAAGGGGAAAAAATGTTTCCAATCAAGATGTTTGGGTGTCCATCAAAAGTTGGTTGGATGGGAAAAAGGAGCCCTGATAGAAGCAGACTGAAGCAGCTGCTGGCAGCAGCTTCTGGCTGAGGTGCCTGAAGAGCTGCTGTGCAGCCCCAGTGAGAGGCAGGCTGGGGAAACACAGGACAGGTGGCACATTGTGATGGAACCAGGGTTGGAGAACTACCGAATTCTTTGGAAGAGCCCTTTCAGCTCCAGGAGTCCAAGTGCTGCCCCAGCACGGCCAGGGCTCNCCACCAGGCACTCTGTCTGCTCTCTCCCTGTAGCCAGCACATTTCAGAAGACCCCACAGCAGCTGCTCCCAGCCCCACCACACTCCCAGGAGCTCAGCTCACTCCCTCAGGCTCCCTCCAGGGCTGAGGACAGAAATGACCACCCCATGGTGGGCAGCAGGGCAGAGCCCCAGCTCCAGCCCTTCAGTGATGCCAGTGAGACCCTCCACAGGCTTTGATGTGTCGCAGATCCTGGGAACACGGCCCAACCCCATCCTTTCCCGCCACCGGAGTCCACAGTGCACCTTGAAGCTGGAGGAGATACCAGCCAACTGGTGCCAGTGTCCTACCTGGCGAGCACAGCGATGCCGTCGTGGTGCCGCTCTGGATTCACCATCCAGTCCCAGCCACTGGCACTCGCCACAGCCCTGGCGACCTCCTCACTGCTGCCACGCACCAGCATCACCTTCAGCGTCTCCACGGCGCAACTGGGGAGGGAAGGAAGGTGGTTAGGGCAGGACGGGTCACATGACGGCCAACAAGGGACCTTCTCACCCAGGGGGTGCTGGGACACATTGCAGTGACAAGGGATCAAGTCTAGAGAGAGCATCACCCCCTGCCCGAGCCCTGGGAGGCTGCAGGGTGAGGGTACCCCTGGGTGGCTGCAGGGTGAGGGTACCCCTGGGTCATGCTGACAAGGGACCATCACACCCCTGAGACCTATGAGGCTGCAGGGTGGGGCATCCCTGGGTCATGTCAACAAGAGACTGGTGCTTGGAGGGACCATCATCCCTTCCCCAAGTCCTGGGATGCTGCAGGGTCCTCCAGCAGCTGCCAGAGGCCCTCTGAGCCCAGCTTCCCTTAACTGAGAACATCTCATCAGGCCTCCCACACATCCCAGATGAAGGTTAGGGATGGAAAATAGACCTGGGCTTTTCCCTGAGGCATCAGAGCCAAGGCTTGCAGTGCAGAAGCCTCAAGTCCACCCTGCAGAACCCACCTGGAGGACCTGGTGAGGTGGCTTCACGGCCCAGAGAAGCAGGACCACAAACACTTGCTGAGCTTGTTCAGCTCCTGTGCAAAGCCCAGGCTGGTGGAGAGTCCCTCACATGCTTTCACTATCTCTGTGCCATGAGAGCCACAGGACAGTAAGTAATTAATTGCTAATTAAAGAAAACCTAAGGCAGGAGCTGCCTTCCACCAGCTGTCCACACCAATCTGCCCATACACATAATGGGCCTAGGTTTACTTGTTTGTAGTCCAGTCACACAGAACTTTGGAGGTTTTCAACCAGTTTCAGCTGGAGGCAGCCTGAGCTGCCCCAGGACAAGGTCAGCCTCACCCTGGTGTGGCTACCAGCTACATTTCCAGTCCTCTCAGCACATTCGTGGGGTGGTCCTGGAGCCCCTTAACCCCAAAGCCTAACCTGAACCCTGCTCCAGCTTCAGTGCAACAGAGACCCAGCTCCAGCAGCGTCACAAGGACCAGTAACACTACCACAGAGCAAGAATTGACCGATTTGGGTGGAAAGGGACCTTTGGACATCATTTCATCCACCCCCTGCAGGGAGCAGGGCCATCTGCAACCAGAGCAGGGTGCTCAGAGCCCTGGCCAACCTCCCCTGCAATGGTGACAGGGATGGGGCAGCAACCACCTCTCTGGGCAGCCTGGGCCAGGGTCCCACCACCCTCAGCAGCAACAATTTCTCCTCTTGTCCTGTCCCAACAGGCTCTGCTCAAAACTCTGTCCCCAGCTTTTTAACAGGCCCCTTGAAGTCCCGAAAGGCCACCAGAAGGTCTCCTCAGAGTCTTCTCTCCACAAGCCTCCACTCAAAGCTCACATGGATGAGCCTGCAGTTTAATCCCAGAAGCTGCTGTAGGATTTATTTCCTTGCAGCAGAAAACAGCAACCAAAAAGCCTCCTGGCAGATGCTTGAGGATAACTGAGGCCAGTGAAGACCAAGGAACGTCCCACCGGCTCCTGGGTTGCAGACAAGGTCTGACAGGCAACATCCCAGCACCGTCACGGGCGGCTCCTCAGCATACCCACTGTGCACCAGCTGTGGGATTTCTCTGGGTGGTTTCAGCTCTCAGCCCATGTCTCCAAGTTCTCCTGCTCCTCAACAAGAGCTGAAGGGCCTGAAGTGAATGCAGCAGGTCAAGTACCAGCNGTGCGCCTTGAAGCGGGAGGAGATCCCAGCCAACTGGTGCCAGTGTCCTACCTGGCGAGCACAGCGATGCCGTCGTGGTGCCGCTCTGGATTCACCATCCAGTCCCAGCCACTGGCACTCGCCACAGCCCTGGCGACCTCCTCACTGCTGCCACGCACCAGCATCACCTTCAGCGTCTCCACGGCGCAACTGGGGAGGGAAGGAAGGTGGTTAGGGCAGGACGGGTCACATGACGGCCAACAAGGGACCTTCTCACCCAGGGGGTGCTGGGACACATTGCAGTGACAAGGGATCAAGTCTAGAGAGAGCATCACCCCCTGCCCGAGCCCTGGGAGGCTGCAGGGTGAGGGTACCCCTGGGTGGCTGCAGGGTGAGGGTACCCCTGGGTCATGCTGACAAGGGACCATCACACCCCTGAGACCTATGAGGCTGCAGGGTGGGGCATCCCTGGGTCATGTCAACAAGAGACTGGTGCTTGGAGGGACCATCATCCCTTCCCCAAGTCCTGGGATGCTGCAGGGTCCTCCAGCAGCTGCCAGAGGCCCTCTGAGCCCAGCTTCCCTTAACTGAGAACATCTCATCAGGCCTCCCACACATCCCAGATGAAGGTTAGGGATGGAAAATAGACCTGGGCTTTTCCCTGAGGCATCAGAGCCAAGGCTTGCAGTGCAGAAGCCTCAAGTCCACCCTGCAGAACCCACCTGGAGGACCTGGTGAGGTGGCTTCACGGCCCAGAGAAGCAGGACCACAAACACTTGCTGAGCTTGTTCAGCTCCTGTGCAAAGCCCAGGCTGGTGGAGAGTCCCTCACATGCTTTCACTATCTCTGTGCCGTGAGAGCCACAGGACAGTAAGTAATTAATTGCTAATTAAAGAAAACCTAAGGCAGGAGCTGCCTTCCACCAGCTGTCCACACCAATCTGCCCATACACATAATGGGCCTAGGTTTACTTGTTTGTAGTCCAGTCACACAGAACTTTGGAGGTTTTCAACCAGTTTCAGCTGGAGGCAGCCTGAGCTGCCCCAGGACAAGGTCAGCCTCACCCTGGTGTGGCTACCAGCTACATTTCCAGTCCTCTCAGCACATTCGTGGGGTGGTCCTGGAGCCCCTTAACCCCAAAACCTAACCTGAACCCTGCTCCAGCTTCAGTGCAACAGAGACCCAGCTCCAGCAGCGTCACAAGGACCAGTAACACTACCACAGAGCAAGAATTGACCGATTTGGGTGGAAAGGGACCTTTGGACATCATTTCATCCACCCCCTGCAGGGAGCAGGGCCATCTGCAACCAGAGCAGGGTGCTCAGAGCCCTGGCCAACCTCCCCTGCAATGGTGACAGGGATGGGGCAGCAACCACCTCTCTGGGCAGCCTGGGCCAGGGTCCCACCACCCTCAGCAGCAACAATTTCTCCTCTTGTCCTGTCCCAACAGGCTCTGCTCAAAACTCTGTCCCCAGCTTTTTAACAGGCCCCTTGAAGTCCCGAAAGGCCACCAGAAGGTCTCCTCAGAGTCTTCTCTCCACAAGCCTCCACTCAAAGCTCACATGGATGAGCCTGCAGTTTAATCCCAGAAGCTGCTGTAGGATTTATTTCCTTGCAGCAGAAAACAGCAACCAAAAAGCCTCCTGGCAGATGCTTGAGGATAACTGAGGCCAGTGAAGACCAAGGAACGTCCCACCGGCTCCTGGGTTGCAGACAAGGTCTGACAGGCAACATCCCAGCACCGTCACGGGCGGCTCCTCAGCATACCCACTGTGCACCAGCTGTGGGATTTCTCTGGGTGGTTTCAGCTCTCAGCCCATGTCTCCAAGTTCTCCTGCTCCTCAACAAGAGCTGAAGGGCCTGAAGTGAATGCAGCAGGTCAAGTACCAGCACAACCTGCAGCTGCTTCAGCAGGACAGGCAGTGGAAGCCATTTGTTCACAAGGTTGAGCTTTTTCCACAGCGTCCTACAGACTCTTCCTTCTCTTCCAACCAAAACCCGGCTCTTCCAACACCCCCTTCCTGCCAAGTGATCGTGTTCACCTTGACCATCTCTCTTTGGCATTTAAATATCATGAAGACCTCAAATTCCAAGCGCGGACAGGAAATTGCTTTGATATTGTAAACGGCTCCTGGGACCCGGCTGGAATTTCACATCCCAGAGGTTCCTCAGCGCGTGGTTGGACAAAGAACATTCCTCCTCCATCCGTCAATCGGTGAGGACTCCAGCCATGAGTACCTGCCCACACAGCTGGAGCAGAGCCATGGGCTGTTCCCTGCCCCTCCAGAGGTGCCCGGCAGAAGCCCGCGTGAGGAGGTCCTGCTTCCCACTCCCTCAGAGCAGGTGATGGCACTGGGGACACGCAGCCAGGAGGCAGCTGCTCTGTGCCAGCACCCGACGAGGTCTAGTGGAGATGTGAGGAGCAGCGCTGAGACACCCAACGCAGCACGTGCAGGGTGCGAGCAGTGATGGAGGAGTCCTTTTCCCTCCTCGAGGACACATCGAATCGTTTGGGCTGGGAGAGCCCTTTGAGCTCCTGCAGTCCAAGTGTTGCCCCAGCACTGCCAGGGCACCACTGACTCATGTCCCTCAGCACCACAGCTCCACGGGGGGCTTGGAAACCCCTTCAGGGATCATGGGGACTCCACCCCTAGAGCTCCCCCAGGAGCTGCAAGTGGGACATCGCCATCAACACCGTAAAACCAAGAAGTTGGTTCTTTCCTCCTCTGCTGTCATGGAAGCAGAGCCTCCCTCTGCCCCCAGAATGCTCATCCACCTCTGATACACCCAGAGCCCCAGGAGAACCCACCAAGACCCTCTCCCATGCTCCACTGGGACATTTTTGGGATGCTGTGGCTGTAACAGAATCCGGCCATGCTCTGGCACTGTGGCTGCAGAGGCAGCTGATTTAATACTTCCCAGTTTAGAGATTGTGTTCTGCAGAAGAAAAAACACCCCCCAGAAAAACCCAAATGAACCCAACCCAAACCGCACCAGAGCCCCGGCCGATGGGCGTTACAGGGCTTTCTGAGCACGCCCCAGGATTGCAGGCACCCCTCCCCTGCCCCCCCTAAAAAAAAGCAACGAGTTCCATGTGTCCTGTCAGGCACGTTCCCTCCACCCCCGGCACAGCCGTACCTGCAGGGATGAAGGCTCCGGGGAGCAGGGCCATGGCTGCTGCTCCTCCTCTCCTTGCTCTGCAGGTTCTTCGGTAGCTGGACACCCACGGTGGAGCTGACGCGCAGCAGGAGAGTCACAAACAATGGCGGGTAGAGTCCCACCACGGCTGCCCCAGACTCCGGAGCAGACATGATCTCATACAGAGCACATGTGGCCTGGAGAGAGAGAGAGAAGAAGATGAGGAGGGGATGTCCCACACCAGGATCTGTTAGTAAATAACCCAGCCCGGGGTAGGGGGCATTCCTCTCCTTCCTGCGCCACAGAGCTTCGGCAGCGGCCCCCAGCACAACCTGGATGGGGGCCCGGGGACCTCCTGCTGCTCCTCAGCAGACTAGAGTGCTCTACCTGGTGGAAAGCAGCATCTCCAGGAGCTCGGCCTGGGCTTTAGGGGCTGGAAGATGACGAGCACTCAGAGCCAGGCTTCAAAAGCCGTATCGAACTGGTACAATCCGAAGGGGTGTGAAACGCTGGGCAGGGAGGGGAGGAGGGTTTGCTTTCGGCGCCTACCGACCCCCAGCCCAGCTGTGTTGGGTCCTTCAAGAGGAGGAAATTTTCACAGCTGCTTTCCTGCTTAGAAAGCTGCCGAGCCGGGTTTATTTTCCTCTGGAGGGATCAGATGCCAAGTGGGCTCCCTCGAGGATGGACACCTGAGAGGCTTTTTACGAGCCAGGGGATTAGCTCTAATCGGCGCTACAGAGCGACGCCGTATTTCCAGAGCCCACGCCTGGCACGGACCAGCCACACCAACCCCCCAGAGGCAAGGAAATGAAAAAAGCATTTTCAAATGAAAAAGACAAAAAAA